>ML780740.1:2304614-2353208 GCA_009831015.1 Picea engelmannii
TTGTATTTCTAAGCTGCTCATAGTTGACAGGGGGAGTATGTACTGCAACAGCTTAGGGGGGGCGTGTTTCTTCTTTAACATTGATGTCAAAGGGGGAGAAAGTGTGGTAATTTCAAGGATGCTACAGTGGTTTAGTTGGATGTTTTTCAAGGGGTTGCCATCAATGCCAAAGGGGGATATTGTTGGCATGTTTTTCAGACAAAGGCAGAGTATGTGTGTTTGTCATTGATGGCAAAGATCAAGACCAGCAGCGCAATGATGATCACATGGCAAGATCAGAAGCGAAAACTCCAAGAGTCAAGGAAGCAACTCACGAAAAGAATGATGAAATTGTGAAATGAGAAACCATGACATTTCGGGGTTTCAGATACCAGGAGTTGGAGGTGTCAAGGACACTCACGACAAGAATGCCGAAACAGCGAAATGCGAAATGCCGAAATACGTTGATCTAACTCCATTTCGGAGTTTCGGATACTGGGAGTTGGAGGTGTCAAGGACACTCACGACAAGAATGACGAAATGGCAAACTGTGAAACGCTGAAATACGTTGATCTGACTCCATTTCAGAGTTTTGGATACCGGGAGTTGGAGGTGTCAAGGACACTCACGACAAGAATGTCGAAACGGCGAAATGTGAAACGCCGAAATACGTTGATCTAACTCCACTTCAGAGTTTCGAATACCGGGAGTTGGAGGTGTCAAGGACACTCACGACAAGAATGCCGAAATGACGAAATGTGAAACACCGAAATACGTTAATTTGACTCCATTTCGGAGTTTCGGATACCGAGAATTGGAGGTGTCAAGAACACTCATGACAAGAATGTCGAAATTGCGAAATGTGAAACCACGACTTAATCTGAGTCGTTGATCAAAGAAAGATCTGGACCGTCGAATCATCAAGATTGTGGATCGTTGATCTGACTCCATTTTAGAGTTTCGGATACCGGGAGTTGGAGGAGTCAAGGAAGCAACTCACGGCAGGAACTCACGATATGTGAAATCACGAAAAGATCTGGACCGTCGAATCATCAAAATTGTGGACCATTGATCTAACTCCATTTCGTAGTTTTGGATACCGGGAGTTGGAGGAGTCAAGAGTCAAGACTCTTCATCACAGGAGTCCCGAAGTTTTGAAATGAGAAACACCGATCATTTCGGATTTTGTGACTTGGATTGTCGAGATACTTCTCCACAGAAATGTCAAAATGTAGGAATGTCGAAATGCGAAATCGTGAAAGCACTTTATGGATAAATGATTGGTCACAATTGTGGGCATGTGAAGGAAGGAGCTTGCAAGTTGCAAGGCTCCATTTCGTGATCGAGAGTTGGAAGAGTTAGAGTGACTCGCAACAAATTCGCGAAACGGGAAATTGCGAAATGGAGTTTCGAATAAGGTTGTGGTCACATCTGTGGAAGATGGAGGAAGGAGCTAGTGCAACCAAGATCCATTTCAGAGATCGCGACTTGGAGAGTCGAGATACCTCATCCCCAGATCCACAAAACACGAGTCACAAAAGCACCTTCTGAATAGGCGTGTGGTCACCGCCTGAGGCCACATGTGAAAGGAAAGGTGAAAGGTGCCAAAGGCACAAGGCTCAATAGGTTCACAGTGTAACTGATAGAAACGACTGATGGTTTCTGTCAGAGGACTCGAAGAGACTTCAGGGTGATCGCCAGAGAAGATAAAGAGTCTCAAGGCATCTACCAATGGAATGAAGACTGTTCATAGAGGCGATTGACAAATGGAAGAGAGTTGAAGCCCATAACTACAACAGAGAGGATGAGCTCGACTATGATAGAGAAGACGAAGAGTCTTGACTACTAGATAGGCTAAGGAATCTCAGCATAACACCGAGTGATGATGAACGCATGGGTTTAATCGCCAGAGAAGTTGAAGAGTTGCAATGATGATCAGGTAGAGCACTCGACATGGGGAGAGTATGCAGAAGCATTGTGAATAGAGGATGCAGAAGATGCACAGAGTGAATAAAAATGCAGAACAGAGAAAAGATTGAGGGTTGTTGAGAGTGATTCAGGTGTGTAGAAGGAGGCAGAGTGCAGCAGCTGAAATGCACAGAAGAGGAATGGTGCATAGAAGGGACATGGCGCACAGAGCATAAAAGGCAGAAGAACATAAAGTGTAAGGAAGGGGTGCAGGAAGACACTGATGCAGGTAGAGTAGGGCAGTGTAGCAGAACAGTGATGAGACCGGTAATCCATTGATAAATATTGTATCACTGTAATAAATTTATAGATAGAAAAATTTATATTTCAAGGTGGTTGGGAGGTGCTAGGGAGGACTGTTGTCCTCAGAGGTTCAAGTGGGTGCTTGAACACAGGGAATTATAGCTTCCATCTGGTTGCAGCCAGAAAAACCAGGGTGGTAGGGAGGTGCAAGGGAGAACTGTTGTTCTCTGTTATACAGGTTGGTGCTTGTGTGACTAGAAGTTGGTGCTTCCATCTAGTTGGTGCTGGAACATTTAGGGAGTTGTTGCTTCTTTCTAGTGGGTGCTAGAGAAACCAAGGAGTTGGCTCTTCCTTCTAGTAGGTGCTAGAGAAAACAGAGAGTTGGTGCTCTCAACAAGTTGCAGCTTGCAAAACAGAGGTTGTAGCCTCACAATGAGTTGGAGCTCATATGTATGATAATGTACAGAATGTAAAGATTACCTATCATATAAAGAAAAAGAGGTGTTTACCCTTTATGGGTTTCCTCGGGAAATATCTGTCTCTGTGTATCTCATATGTGTGAATGATGTTGAATGTTCTATTGCTTACTTCCCTGCATTATTGTGATTGTCATTGAGTGCTCTGTAAAGAGTTTAAAATCAACATAATTGTTTAAGCATGGTAACAACTAATTCACCTCCCCCTCTTAGTTGTCCAACAAGCTTGACATTCTTCAGGGTATCGAACATGCCAAGAGGATCCATGTTCGCGATGCCATGACGACTAGCTCCTTAGTAGCGAAATCCCTACAGAGGACCACAACACCAACAACAACGTTGTTCATAGCAACAACAACAACATTTTAGACCTGTTCAGCAAAACAAACCAGGGTTACAGGCTGGTAGGTCGACAGCTTCTACTTTGGGGACCTGGAGTACTGGGCCAAAGACCGGATATTGGACATGTGGAGAACCACATTACCAGCGAGATTGTTCGGTTGAGAGGGCTAGAGTAGCTGGGTCAGCCGGAAAAACTACAGTTGGAGATTTTGGCAAGGCCCATCGGATTCATGCAGAGGTGAATAACTGTCAAGCTGAGCATCAGTCTACTGTGCTCAAAACGTCAGGTACCATCGTTGACCAGACCTTTAGTATTTTGATAGATCTCAGTGCTACAAAGAGATTTATTTCTGATGCAGCACTAAAAAGAATTAAGGTAAAGGCAGTCGAACAAGACGAGTTTAGCTATGTGGAAATGGCTACGGGTGTCAAGCAGAAGGTTGGAGGAAAGGTTATGGACTGTAGCCTTAACCTGGGAGATTTTGTAATGAAGGCCAACATGTACGTCATGATATTAGGATCTTATGACATCATGATCCATATGGACTAATTGGAATCACATGATGTGATACTCAACTGTAAGACGAAACGATTGAGTTTGACCGATAATGAGGGACAGAGACAAGTGATTGTAGTAAGAAACCAGGGAGTTTCCTTAAGGTTCATTTCTTCACTACATCTACAGAAGAGCATGCGCAAAGGATGCAAGATATATGCAATCTTAGCATTGAATGACAAGAGCATGGAAGAAGAATTAGAAAACCTTCTCATAGTATGAGAGTTTGCGGACGTGTTCCCAGAAGAGTTACCAGGGTTGTCGCCCAAAAGAGAGATGGAATTTACCATCGAATTAAAACCTGGAACTGAAATGATAGCAAGAATGCACTATTGGATATCGATCCCTGAGTTACAGGAGTTGAAAATGCAACTGAAAGAGTTGTTGGACCTGAGACTTATAAGTCCAAGTGTGTCACCTTGGGGTGCGCCTGTTATTTTCATAAGAAAGAAGGATGGTTCATGGAGAATCTGTATCGATTACCATCAATTGAACAAGGCAACGATCAAAAACCAGTATTCGTTCAAGAATAGATGATTTTTTTGATGAAATGAAAGGCGCGACTATTTTTTCAAAGATCAACTTGAGATCAAGATATCACCAGTTACGGATCAAATAGGAAGACATTCCTAAGACTACCTTCAAGATGAGTTTCGGACATTACAAGTTTACTGTTTTACCGTTTGGACTGACTAACACCCCAAGGGTATTTATGATCTTGATGAATGGGGTGTTCCACGAATACTTGGACAAGTTTTTTCAAGTATTCATTGACAACATATTGATATATTCTCGGACGATGAAAGAATATGACTAACATTTGTGCTTGGTACTACAGTGTTTATGAGAAAAAAAATTATGCGGGAAACTGATGAAACGCTCTGTTGATCTATCAAGGATTCATTATTTAGGACATGTTATCTCCGGCGAAGGCATCACTGTGGATCCAACAAAAGTAGAGGCTATTATGGAATGTTCTGCGCCGACGAACATACCAGAAGTACGTAGCTTTATGGATTTACAAGGATATTATCAACGGTTCGTTGAAGTTTTTTCAAGGATAGCAAATCTTATCATGGAATTACAGAAGAAAAACAAGAAGTTTGTATGGAACGAGAAATGCGTGGAAGAATTTCGAAGGCTCAATGAGATGTTGACAACAATGCCGATACTAAAAGTCTCTGACATGGACGAGGACTTCTTGGTATGCACAGACGCATCCAAGGAAGGCTTGGGCAGAGTATTGATGCAAGACGATCGAGTGATCACTTACATCTCAAGGAAATTAAGAAAGCATGAGAAGAACTACGCGATGCATGCCTTGGAATTATTGGCCATTGTGTATGCCCTGAGACTGTGGAGACACTACCTAATTCGACAGAAATTCGAACTAAAAACAGACCATTTTTGTTTGCAACACATTTTTACGCAAAGTGACTTGAACATATGACAAAGGCGTTGGTCATAATTGCTTAGAGAACATGCTTTTGAGATTACTTACATAAAAGGAAGAGTGAACAGAGTGGAAGATGCATTGAGTTGAAGACCACACATATTTTCGGTGATACCCCTTCAGACAAATCTTCGAGAAAAGATTCTAACTATATAGTTCAACAATGACTGGTATAAGGAGGTTAAGGAAAATATCGAACAAGACACCATGTTGGTACCAATGTCTAAAGGATATACATTGGACAACGACTGATTGATGAGGTATGATAATTGGATTTATGTACCGCCTAACAAAGAATTGGGAAGTTTGATCTTAAGCGAAGCTCATAGAGCAATGTACATGGCTCATCCAGGAGTCGTGAAGATGAGGGCAGACCTTAAGCCCTTCTTCTTCTGGAAAGGAATGAAGGTGGACATAGTTAGCTATGTGGCGAGGTGTCTAGAATGTCAAAAAGTGAAGGCTGAACATAGACATATGACAGGGTTACTACAGCCAGACGCTATTCCGAAATCGAAATGGGAGGTCATTTCGATGGACTTTATTGTTGGATTGTCACTGACGACAAGGAGGCACAACTCAATTTCGTGATAGTTGACACTCTGAAGAAGAGTGCACATTTTATTCATGTGCACATGATGAATCAGGCGCCAGACATAGCTAGAATTTTTATTAGAGATATTGTGAGATTACATGGCATGCCTAAAAGGATCATATCCGATAGAGGATCAGTGTTTACAGGACGTTTTTGGACTAGTTTCCAAGAGTCCTTGGAGACACAATTGAACTTTAGTATAGCATATCACCCTAATACAGACGGGCAGACAGAAATAACGAGCTAAATCTTTGAAGATATGTTGAATATGTACATGATGGACCAACAAAAGCGTTGGGAAGAGTTCTTGCCACTGCTAGAGTTTGCGTACAACAAAAACTATCAAAGTACCATTAAGATGGAAATATTTGATTTTATTTACGGGTGACCATGTCGAACGCCATTGAGCTGGGATCGAATTTAGGATAGGGTCCTGGTAGGACCAGAGGCGATCCAAGAAATGGAAGAACAAATGCAAACGATAAGACAAAGGATTAAAGAAGCGGAATATCGACAGAAAAGTTATGTCGATGCGCATCGCGTTGACCGTAATTATGAAGTTGGCGATCAAGATTTATTGCGGGTGAAACCGCACAAGAGTTCGATCAAGTTTGGAAAGGGTGCTAAACTCTCTCCTAGGTTTGTGGGACCTTTCGAAGTTGTGAAAGAAGGGGCCCGTGGCCTATTGACTATCCTTTCCTGATTCTTTGAGGAGTATGCACGATGTTTTTCATGTATCTGTTTTGAGGCATTATCTTAGTGATCCTACACATGTGATTGACGTGAGTTCCTTACAGGTGTCGGACAAGGGTGCACTCACAATAGAGCCAATCTTCATTTTGGACCATCGCATTCGACATCTACAGTGTCGAACAGTCGATCAGGTCAAGGTTCAGTGGGACAATTTTAGTCCACACTCGGCTACCTAGGAGGATGCATATGATATGCGCCAACATTTTCCATATTTATTTGATAGTTAGACATATAGATCTTGGCAGATGCTTTATTTACTTCATTTATATACTGTACAACTTAAGGATAAAGTTTAAAACAAATGGGCTCTATGTAACATCCAGCTCTTGCAAGCACATGATATTGACTTATTCTTTGAGGACACTTGCGTACAAGTAATCCAGTTATAGTATATGGTTATCTATTTCACTTATGGATTATTATGATGAGGTTGATGGATTATGATTTATGTTTTTTGATATCTATGTATTGACATATGATATTCACGAGTTTCCCCTGAGTGTGCAAGACACTTGACAGATTGAGGATGTTGATGGCGTCACTGGACCTCCTTAGACTCTGAATTGAGTCAGGGAGTGGATTGTATTAGTTTGACTATTTCATTTGTACATGTGTGACATATGATCGATTATATTATAATGTTGTTTATGGATCATTGACAATGTTTTGTTGATGGATGCAGGCTGACGATTGCTTACTAATCTAACACACATAAGGAGTAAAGGGGTCATGCAAAAAAACTCGATATTGAGGGGGAGGTGTGGCAGCATCCCTGACACAACCTACTAGCAATCTCGTCATGCCTTGAATTGTAGGTTAATGATTACCTAGTTCGAGAGATCCACGATGTCGTGAAGTCAGACTGAGACAGTCGCTCATGAAGATTTCCAAGGGACGCGCAATAAGGCAGGGTCCTTATTCCTTAGAAGCCCTTAGTCTCTCACAAGGTCACATGAATGGAGTGATGACTCCAGGGGTTGGACAACTACCAAAACCAGTCAAGGGCGAGTGGTATGCTTGGAACATGGAGTGCATATTGAAGGGCACGTCGTGTAATAAAAAATTTGAATCAAAGGCGAGTGGCACCCTTGGAGCATGAAGTGCGTGTTGAAGAGAACGTCACGGAATTAAAAATTGAGTCAATGAATCTAGGTGGCCTAGAAAACGTTGAGCGAATGTTAAACCTTGTAAAATCTTGAGCACTGCCAAATTAATTAATTAAAGAATGAATTTATTAATCATAATCCCTAAGAGTCTAAGGCTTTGCAAATAAAAATTTAATTAAGCCTAAGTCTAAGTTAGTGAGAAGACTAGAAACTAATTTTATTAATTAAATAATGAGGGGATGACATAAATCAATTTAAGAAATCAATGAAAATAAAATAAATCTAAAGAGTGATTTAATACACATATGTGCAAGTAATTATCAAATTGGAATTTAAGGTAAAAATGGAATAAAGCTAAAGGAATGGGTACGCATAGAAAGGAATCTAGAGCCTGGTTAACAATAGTCTAACTAGGAGAAGATTCATGTTTTAACTCAACTCAGTTTTAGAAAGGCGTCAGTCATTAATTGAAAATAAAGGGAATAAAGGGACAACTAGGAGTGATTTTAGAAGCACTTTTAGGATGGGTGAGGGAAATTAATTTTTATTAAAATAAAATGTGGATTTAATTGTGAAAATTGGGGAAAGGATGTCAAGTGTATGGGGGAGATAATTCTAAATTATTTTAATTGAAAAGAGAATTAATTGTGCAAGTGTGGGAAAATTCTATAAAACGAATGGTTGAGTTGAGAGATGGATCACACGGGTTATGAGTAATGTTATGCTGCATAAATTTTGACTGGTTTTACTTGTGAGAGTTGGGATACCCAGCTTGAGAGAGAGTTGTGGCTCTACCTTGCAAGGTGAGTTGGGAGCTAGATCATTTTTGGTTTGGTGTGTGCATGGCCCATTTGCGGCTCGGGGGGCTAAGGGGGAAGAATAGTGCCCCTAGCATTCGTTGGAAGGTATCAGTGAAGTCTCAACGGTTAGCAAGTGGATAAAGGAAGGGAATGCCAGTCGCCAAGGATTGTCATCAAGCCTATCTTCATTGGTCATGGTATTTTCATTTTGAGTTTTCATTGTATTAAGTTTTTACTGTATATATATGGTTTTTGAATTGTTGACAGTGGTAATGGATTTTTGATATTGGACTGGAAAGTTTCCTTGACAATTATGTATTGTAGAAAGGAATTTCTAACGAGTCTGAAATTTCAACTCCAATCTAAATCTTGAATTCGTATTCACTGTTTTCCCTTTTTCAATTAAGGGTTCACCTCTACATTTCATTTCAATAGCTCAGAAAAATTGTTGTTACTCCTTGCGTTTATTTCATCTTAATGGTTGGGAGTTATAACCCAACGTTTTATTTCAATTGCTCAGTGTTTTTATTTTTCTCTGCATTTGATTGGGAGTTGCAAACCCTGCATTTCATTTCTAGAAAGGATCGGGTTCAATTTCACTTTATGACTAGAAGTTTTGGGTCACTTTCTTACATATGAGGTTTTGTGCTCATATTGGGCCTCACACTTTTACTGGCCTTAGGGAATCACAGTGTTTTCATTTTATATGTTATTATTGCTTCAGTTTCGCTTTGAGCTAACCTCACTTTGGCTAGTATTGGAAATCGTAGTTTTTCATTATATATGATATTATTGCTTCGCTCCACCTTCACTTTTTATCGAATCGATCAGCGATGCTTTTGTATATAATTTCACATCTTAATTAACTCCAACCAACATTGATGGAAATCAGTATTTGATTGGGTAATTTCTATGTTATCAATTATATATGCAATGTTGTTGCTTTTATGGCTTCAAAAAGAAAAGGAATACATAGCCAGCCATCGTTATATCATTTATAAATAAATGATGATCTCCTCTGTGTTACCCTCTTCACCCCTGTGTTTTTCTATTTTCTCAATTTTCACAGCGTGTTCTCTCTGGCGTTTTTGATGTCCTCTACTTTTTGCAAACGAAAATTTGCCCAGCGTGTTCTCTCTGGCATTTTTTTTATGACCTCTACTTTTCACAAACAAAAATTTGTCCAACGTGTTCTCTCTAGCGTTTTTTCTTGATTCCCTCTGTGATTTCATTTATTCCCTCAACAATTTTGTCTCATTGTGTTCCTCTGCATTTCTGAGGTGAAAAACTTGCCCAATGCCTTAGCTCCCGAAAACTTTGTGTTTTCATTGAGAAGGATAGCCAGGCATGGGTGCCTTTACCCAGCGCATTAGCTCCCAAAAACTCTTTGTTTTCATTGAGAAGGATGGTCAGGCGTGGGTGCCTTTACCCAGCACCTTAGCTCCCAAAAACTTTGTGTTTTTCATTGATAAGGATGGCCAGGCATGGGTGCATCCACCTAGTGCCTTCACTCAGCCAAACCCTTTGTTTTCACTGTGTTTTTCTTGTATAGATTTTCCCACTAAATCGCAAATCTCCTGGCAAGATTTCCCCTTGCACCCAAGTCACCCTGCATGCAATTCTCCTAGTGATAGTTCTTTAACCTCTGTGTTTTATTTCACAAGTTCGCTCAACACCCATTGGGACGTTGAATATTAAATAAAGTGGAATCTTTATTACATTGAAATGATATTAGATAAAGTAGATCGATGTTATAGAAGAGTTATGCCATCATTACTTGTTGAATAAATACTTATTCAAGTGTTTCCTTAGATGGATATTATAGATTATATTATTATTTGTTAAATTATATTTATTTAATTAATTGTATACTTTTAATGTATAAGTAGGTATATTTTTCATTTGTAGATTTATACTAAATAAATGTAATAGTAGAATTTTATCATTTTTATGTATTCGGATATAATTATTTAAATAATTGTAAATTTTTATGTATATTTATAATTATACTTAAAAGAGTGATATTATCATTGTACATAATTATAGTTATGTATAGAGAAGTTGTGAAAACTTAAGATGTATTTAGATAAAATTCTAATTAACTTTGATGAAGAGGTAATATATTTCGGAATCTTAGAGTAAATTGAAATCATATTAAATAAAGTGGATGAAAGCATAAAACCTTCACAAAAAGAGAACAGCTTTTCCAACAAGAAAAATAATCAATTTCCATGCTAATATGAAGGATTTCTTCGAGTAAATCCCAACAAAAGTTCATAATGATTTGGAAAATAGAAAAAACTAGCACCAAGATATTATTGACTTTTTCAATATTTTAAAATTCACAATTACAACAATTTACACATTGGTTTTACTACATGATCAAGACCATATATTTTAATTATATATGAACAAACATATATCTCAATGATCTCATTGTTTGATGAGTTGTATCCCTCTATCCTCCTTAATAGGTGTAGTCTTTTCTAACAATGTTTAGTTCATGATATTAGAATTTTTCATCTCCTCAAGCCCTTGGAATGCTTCCATGAACAACAACACATAATAGTCACCTTTCCAATTTGATTAGTCGCGCACCCTGAAAGGAATATTGTTTATGTTAAATTCGGTAATCAGAGCATGCACGCACCTTGAAAATAATGTTGATATATTGTTTAATTCAAAAATTGATTAATCGCTTGCCTTGAAATCAAATAGATGTTCTCTTTTGCGCCATGAAATTAAAAAAAAAAAAAGTTGATTACACTTGCGCCTTAACTTATGTTGTTATAAGATTGTTAAGCCCTTATAATCTCTTGCGCCTTAGAAAATAAATTTGATTACACTTGCGCCTTTAGAATAAGGTTGACATATGATTGATTTATTAATTATATTCTCTTGCGCCATCCAAAATAAAGTAGATTTCTCATGCGTCGTGAATAATATTTATGTATGGTTGATTAAGTGTTTGGACTTCTCTTGCAACATGAATAATATCGATGTATGAATGATTTACATTCTCCTGTGCCATGAACAATAATGATGTTGAGTGATTGAGCTAGTTGGTTTTGATTGTGTTAGTGGGATTTAGACACCTCCTTGTTCCTCAGAACAGTCGCCATCCCTGAGACCTTAAGTGGTCAAAATCAATTGGATGAATCATGGGCTTGAGCGTTGTTTATGTGTCCTGGAGGTCCTAACCTTTCAAGGTAGGTTGGGCAAGGAATCATTTAATGTTCAATATTTGGTTGATCATTGTCTATAAATTGCTTCAGTTGATTGTCATGGTTGAACTGCACTGCTATTTATGTTTATGTGTTGGTCAGGTATCGCTACCATTTATGTTGATGCATTGGTTGCGTCATTATTGATTACGATGATGATTCAATTGTAATGATTTTAATTATGATGTCGTTTGATTATGCATAGCTATTCTTTATGTGTTGAAGTTAATTTCCTAATGCTTCAAAATAAAAGTAACTATTGTGCTTCCCTTTTCCTAGTCGTAACGGAGGGGTCGTTACAATTGTGCCCTAGTAAGTGGTCTTATTTGGGAAGGGGTTTTCTATTGGGAAATCCATTAATGAGCCATCATACCGTTCTCGGCCATACTTACCATTTTCCATCAATATTCCCCTCCATTTCCTTATCTCTTGGGATTTTAGGGTGTATTGACCTAAGAAGGGGTTGTCCCTCATTCTATGGGAAGAAGGGGCTAAAGGCCCAAAGGGGTTGGTGTTGGGTAAAAGATAAAATCCATATATAAACCTTCCAGATGTTTCTCCTAGGGATCACCCAAGAAAGAAATAAAATGCTTATCTTTGAATAAAGGGGACCCATAATATAATAAAGAAATCCTTGAAAGGTAGGTTGAAGGATAGGGGGTCTCATCATGAGCCAACCTATCACATCCATGGATATATAGTGGTATGACATTGTCATCATATGGTCACCACGCCAGGGCAGTGATCCTCAGTTGCATGGCTAAGAGAAAGGGGGTCTCATCACGAGCCGGTCTTTTCATTTCCATTAGGTATCTGTGGGTGACATTGCCACCATCTGGTTACCACGCCGGGGCAGTAACATTCAATATATCCTTATGCTATCATTAAAGAAAATATAAATAAATAAAGATAAAAGGCTAATGATGGGCTTGTAAAAAGTGCATTGTGGACGAAGGTATCACACACCCTCTACAAAGGCACCCATGAATGAGACACTATGACCCCTAATATGTCATGAGCCATTTGCCCATTGAATCTTGACCCCATCCACCTCACACACTTACATGGCTTAGAGAGGGACCTCTTGGAGGCTCTCCTTGACCTAGGGAAAGATCTACCCAATAGGACACCTCGTCAACCCTCCCATACTTAAGCTTGACAAGTCGCATAGTGTCTTTGAGTTGTTAATTGTTTGATATAGTGATATTTGATGCGCATGCTTAGATGGCTTATTTATTGATTGGATCCACTTATCATGATGTTATGACTTGAGATCCTTGGAGGGCATGTTCATTTATCTTTGCAGGACCTAGCTGGTGGACAGTTTTGGGAGAACAAACCTAGCTTCGGCTTCCATGGGGCTATAAGCCCATAGGTTGGATGTTAGGGGCCCGCATGCCAGATGAGAGAGAGATGACTTGGGCGGCCTTGATGATGACTTGGATGACCTAGCCCACCCATTTCTTGCAAAATGATTTTCCCAGGAGGGGAAAAACGTCCCAATTTTGAGCATGACGCCATGATATTGGGGGCTAGGGCTTGGTTTTGAGGTGCCAGTCATTTGCACTTGGACGTTTTGAGAAGAAGAGTGTCTTCACCATGATGATATCACCTAGATGATTGACATGTGGCCTTGGGAGGCCCTTCCATTTTTCTCCAACACCAACGACCTCCTCAAAGTGGAAAAACATCCCCTAAAGGAGTGACATCATCCTAGATTAGGATTTAATTTGTGCAAAAGATGAAATTTTAAGTGAATTGTTTAATATTATTGTGTTAAGGGGGAAAGATTAGGGTTTTTGACCGTTTTACTCCTTATTTTATGGACAAGCTATGTTAGCTAATTTTTGTATAAATAGAGATCATAAGATCTCATTTTAAACATAATTATCCCTTGTGGAGAAGGACTTGGTCGGAAATTTTCAGCCCTCTTGGCCTTTTTCATATCTTGTGCAAATGTTATGGTTTATCTTTGTTATTAGAGGTGGAGAAGTGATGCACTAGGATTGGAGGGTCTTTCTTATGCATGTGGATGGACTTAACTTGGAAGATTAGGGTTTGATCTACCTTTGTTGTGGAAATGGTGAGGGAAAATATGCATTTATTGTCTTTTGTCTTGCTTTTTTCCATAATTATTGTTGGTTAGAACCCTTGGAGGAGTATAAGGGCATACACCCTCCCCAAGGTTTTTTATCTTGCTTAAGGAAGGTCATTTTTTACAAGTTGTCTTGGAGAACTACAAGAGAGTACAGCCTCCAAGTTCATCTTGGTTTGTTTTGAAAACCCTAAGAAGTAAAAGGGATAACACCCCTAGGGCTTTGTGGATCAAACATTTTAATCCAAGTTTTGCTACTCAAGGTCAAATATATTTTTCAAGGTTGTGCCAAGAAAAGTACAAGGGCGTACACCCTCTTGGAATTTCTTAGACTAACTTAGCTACACTTGGGAAGTACAGGGGCGTACACCCCCAAGTGCTTAGCTAAGCCATATCTTTCATTGACCCCATAAACCCAATAGTAAGGCACTAATCACTTTTTAATTTGCATTGGAGATACAAAACTTTTGCCTTGACAAACGTGAAATTTCAACCTTTACAAGCTTTCTCTTTTGGATAGTGACCTTGATGCCTTGGGGGTTTTTCTTCCCTTAGGGCATCCCTTTTCTTCCATAATTTCCCATTTTTGTACTAACTTGTTTTCTATAGCCATTAGGCTACATAAAATCACTAACCCTAGGTGCTAATATCTCACTAACTAGCCCCTAACTTTCCTCCATTTTGTAGCCACTAATTCCACTAACTAGGGTGCATTGTTTAAGCTAGTTTTGGGCAATTTTGTGTGGTTGATTTAGCTATTGCATGTCATTGAATGCTACATCCATAAGGTTGATAATTTACTTCAGAAAATAATTTTATAACAGCTTTATTTTATTCAGTCTTAAAGTGTTATGTTCAAGTCATAATTGATTACTAAATTCATTGATGATATTGCCAATTGATCTTGTGTTTTATATGTTGATTTGAATATTTCATTTTGCTGATATAAACTGTCATCCACTGCTGCAAATTAGGGGCAGAAATATTAACTTGTTGATCCATACTAACACATAGCATTGCAAGGTATATTTTCTTGTGTTTCAAGCAAGTACGGGTGCACCGACAACTATCCTTTCACTTGGTATCCATTTACCTTTCTTCACTCATCTTTTCCAACCAATATTTTCTTCCATCACTTGTCCTTTTGGGGGACTTCTCCTTACACTTCTCTTCATCCTTTCCTTTCCTTCTAGGGTCTCCGGGATCACCTCCCAGGAGTGACCTTAGTCACCCCCCAAGTGCAAGACCTACATCGAGGTGGCATTGGGTGTAGGATTCCCAAAAGTTGTATCACTTGTTCTATGGTTGGGTCGGGATTTTCCCAGCCTACAACTTGTGCTATAACAAGGCCCCTCCTTTATTTATTGATCTAAGCATGCTTTCTTATTTGTACATTTAACCTGACCTGAGTTTTTCATTGCGTTGTTGCATTTTTCATTCTCTTTAGATGGTTAGTCAGATGGGCCTTCATGTTTCACTTGCTAGGTTTTTAACTTAGTTTTTTTTCCTCCTTGAACTTTGTTCCTCATTGAGTTTTGGTTTCTTCCATTCCCCAATATTCTCTTCCTTATTTTCCTTTGTTTGAATTATCCCCCCTCGATTTCTAGATCAAGCCTGGTCCTCAAATCAGGGCCTCTTCTTATCCTTTTTTTGAAGTTACTCTCGATATCAAAATTGGGACCTATGGTCACTTTTTCTCTTAAAATCTTCTTTCAAACCTTCAATTCTTCCTTTTAACTTTGAGATTTTCTTTTGAAATTTTCTTCCAAGTCTTGAATCGAACTTGATACTTTCCTTCCTTACCTTTCAAACTTTGCTTCACCCCCCTCGAATTTTCAAATCAACATGATTGATCAAATCAGGACCCTTCTTAACTTTTTTCACTTGCTCAACCCCCCAATTTGAAATTCGAGCTTGATTGCCAAATCGAACCCTCCTTTAATCTCCTCAAACTCTTTGATTCCCCTGCCCTTTCATTCAAAGATCTTTTTAACTTATTGTTTGAATACATTTTCTTCCTTTAAAACTTTTTCTTCATTTGTAAAGTTTTTCTCCTTTCAAACATAAGTCATATTGAATCCTTTTCTAAGACTGATCATTGGCCCCAATTTCCAAAATCAAGCCCTCCGGTCACCATTTGAGTCATATAGATTTTTTATTTTACTTGATGTTCTTTTTATTTTGCTTGATCTTCTATTCAAATATTTTGAGTTTGCCTTCAAATTTTTATGTAAATCCATGCTTTTAGGAGCGCCATTGAAATTGATAGTGATTGGGCTTGACGTCCAAAATTGAGTTTTCCCTTGTCAAAAGGTTGAGATAAGGGGTATTGATTTGGAGACTATCCATGATTGCCAAATCGGGACCTCTTCCTCACAATCTAGTGTAACCTTGCCCCATTTTTTGCAATTGGTCATGATTGCTCAAATCAGTGCCTTCCTATTTGAACATGTGTGTGGTTGGGTCTTGATTTTGAGATTGATCTTGATCCTCAAATTGGGGTTCTTGACTCCTAGCTAATGTGTGATTTAAACCTTGCTCTCAAACTTGGAAAAATGACCCGAAAATAATTATATCCAAGTTTAACTAGAGATATTAAAAAATCAGTTTTGTTAGATAGAATTATTAATTTAATGTTAAGGTTGCACATGTGGCCTATGTTTTGTACAATAACATGTAGGTAAATTACAATGGATGCAAAGGGAATTGAACGACCAAGAAGAGACTTGGATATTTAAATAAAATGAAGTACAAGAAGTTTGAACTAACAAATGGAGAAAAACCCCTATGTGGTAGAAAAGAGATAGTTGAACAAAGAATCTGACTTGCCAAGTAGGGAATCAAAACTATTAGAAGAGGAAGTTTGAACTGAAGAAAATAATCGAAAATTCTAGGTAGCACAAAATTATAGTGGATGGAGGAACTAAACATCCAAGAAGGGAATTAAACAACCAAAGGAGGAGTTAGAGTTGAAAAGAAAACAAACCCTAGGAGACAAAAGAGGTAGTTGAATGAAGAAATTGAACAACTAAGAAGGGAACTGGATATCCAAATGGAGAAATCAAAAATATTAACCTCCCTCTCCCCCTCCAGTATAAATAAGATGAACCTGATAGAGAAAGGGATTTTTCTTGTCCATTTGTGTATACTATTCTATGAATGTTAATGAGAAGAAGCCATTATTGGCCACTTTTTGGAGACTTGTTTTGGTGTACATGTGTTGTGGGATTATCCCTTGCTTGTTAATGCTTGAATGACAGTAGGACTATTAATTTTGCATTGATTAATTGGGTTGGTTTTCATTGATGTCAACCCTTGAAGAAAGTCCGGTAGCGAATTCTAGTAGCACAAAGGTTTTGGTAATGGACCCAAGTTTGTTTGATGCATAATGGTATGAATTTTGATATATTTGCAGGTAAGACTATTCTAGATGGATAGTACATGTCATGCAATTTTCGGTGGTATGTGGAACGTCACATAACTCCTCACGGTTTGAGAGTTATGGCCTTACAAAGTTGAAGGACCCTCATATGATTGGCTTGAAACCCCAAAAGGTCAAAGAAGTCAAAGTGACAAAGTCAAAGAGGATTATTTAAATAATAAAGTGAAGTGACAAAATCAAAAAGAATTATGTAAATAATAAAGTGAAGTGACAAAGTCAAGGAGAATTATTTAAATAATAAAGTAAATGAAGAACTTTCTAATTATGGAAAGTGGTTATAAGAAGGTTAACCCGAAAATGAGGAAAATGGGTTAAGTGGTCAAGTGGCAAATTGGGCAAAGTTGGACATAGGTGACTATGTGGACAAAGTGGCTATGTGGACAAAGTGGCCTAGAATATGTTTATAAGGAAGCTACTTGGAGAGTATAAATAAGAGGCAAGGCTCTCTCATTTTAATCACACTTGAGCATATTGAATATATACAGGTGGCTGAGGTAACCAAAGGATATCTAAGCCTAATTTTAGAGGGAAGGTGAAGTAAAGAAGGCCAAAATTCAAAGGAGGATAAATTTTTTTGATGATATTTTCTAAGGTATGTTATTTACAGGTCATCTCACCATGTTGGCAATAATTGTTTTTCTAGAATGATTCAGACAGTGAAAATGTGATTCCATTGAGGAAACATATCCAAGTAGTTGTGGTACGAATTTCAGCTTTTGGGTCGTTGTATTTTTGGAGTTACACTCCGTGGAAAATAGGGTTTGTGGCTAGTCATGAAACTAGTCTAAAACAGGTGTTTCGGGTAAAAACATCATAACTTCTTCATAACAGATCCAAATTTAGTAATACCAAATGTGTTGGTTAGAGTACAGTCTGTAGTATTCTATGTACAATTTTCAGATCCATACAACAAATATTATGTGCAGGGCATGCTCTACAAGTTCGCTCTTTAGAATAAGCCATAATTCAACAAGGTATGTTATTTTTTCTATAACCTTTTTTCTGAGAGGTTCCAAGTAGTGACACCTCGAGGAATTGCATAAAACACACTGAAGAACATTGTGTATTATTTTCAAATATTTATTCATTACAGGTACATGGTTATGATTATTTCAAGTTAGGATTGTTGACTAATCCAAAACTAGTCATGTGAGACTAAAGTAAAGTTTGATAACAATGTTAGTTTCTTGTTGTTAAAGTTAAGGAAGGTTTGCAGGTATATGATCATATACGCCAGGTCTATTACAGATTTACAAATTAGATTTGGATAATGAAATTGATGAGGGATTTTGGTTGAGGTTGAGGTACATGTTGGTGCATGGTTGATACACTTGTTTATGGTACAGGTTGATTACAGGTTGATGCATAGTTGATGCATGGATCAAGTTATTGGTACAGGTTGTTTGGTGCAGTTTGATTGGTACAAGTTTACAACAATATATCTTGATAGTGTGACAGTGGTTCCATCATTCTAATTATACACCAAGGTGGTTGGAAGGGGCAAGGACAGGTGGTTGTAGCCACCTTTCGGTTGTAGCCAGAGAACATAGGGGGTTGTAGCCTCCTTTTGGTTGTAGCCAGAGAATTGGGGAGTTGGAGCTTCCCTCAGGTTGTAGCCTGAGAAACTTGGGGGTTGGAGCCTCCTTCCAGTTGTATATGGAAAACAAAGGAAATGGGTGCTTCCAATGAATGTAATTCTTCAAGACATATAAGAAAAAACATTATGTGATTTTCTCCCGCTTTGGGTTTCCACGTAAAAACACTGGTGTACTGTGTATGTGTATGATTGTTCATTTGTTCATTGTTTATTTACTCTGTAAATATTGGATGATAATGCTACATTGATATAACACTTGCATTATATGGATAAAAATGATTAGATTGCTCTATTATTGATTCACCCCCCCAATCAGTAAATCCAACAATTGGTTTCAAAGCAAGTTCCTTCAAAAATCAGTTTAATCACTGAAAGGTAGATCATGGAGAGAAACATGTATAAAAATGGAATACCACAGTTTGATGGATATAAGTATGCATTTTGGAGCATAAGGATGAAGACATATATACAAGCACGGGGATTTGAAATTTGGCAATCAATTATAGATGGATACATAGCACCAGCAGTTCCACCGGCAAATGACAAAGCAGTGAAACTCAGTCAGAATAATTCCAAATCCACAAATGCACTTCTGAATGATCTTGGAGAATCGATATTCACCAAAGTTTCACATTGTAAATCCGCTAAAGATATTTGGGACAAACTTCGAAATATTTATGAAGGAGATTCAAAAGTCAAAGCAACAAAGCTTCAAACTTACAGAGGTCAGTTCGAACAACTAAATATGAAGGAAGATGAGAATATTGAAGCTTACTTTTTACGAGTCGATGAAATAGTAAATGCAATCTTGGGATTGGGAGAAGAAATCAAAGAATCTTTAATTATTCAAAAGGTGCTAAAATCTATTTCTATGAAATTTGACCCTAAGATATCAACACTAGAAGAAAGAGCATATCTAAACTCAATAAGCATGGATGAACTACATGGAATCTTCACAGCATATGAAATGAGAACTGAAAAGGAAAATCCAGATATAAAAGAAGCAGCCTTCAACGCATCCAAAAGCTCAAAGCAAAAAGAAAAAGAACATAGCAGCAGCAATGACATCTCGGAAGATGATGAAGAAGCGGCCAACTTTGTCAGAAGATTGAACAAGGGAACCAACGGCAGGTATAGAGGTAAGCTACCTTTGATTTGTTTTAATTGTGATGGTATTGGTCATTTTGCTAACAAATGTCCTCATAAAAAAAGAGAAATGATGAAGGCAAACAAACATATAAAGGCAAAAGAACTACAAAGAAAGTTTTCAAGAAAAGCTTATGCACCAAAGAAGACATCTCATCATCAGATGAAGATGAAATTAGTGATAGTGAGACAAAAAGAGTTATATTCATGGCAGTAGAAGACTCTAATAAAGAAGACTCCGAAGAAGAATATGAAGAGGCCGAAAAAGAGTATGAAGAGGTAGAAGTTGACTACCGAGAAGAATTGTTGTGTGCCATAGAAGTTATCAAAAGAGAAAAGAAGAAAAACAAGAAACTACAAGAGGAACTAGACAAGAAAGAAGACACTCAGGAACTAGAACAAATGATCACAAATTTGAAGGTTCAAATTGAAGAAGCACTCAAAGAGCAGCTAGAAGGAAGAGACGGGATCATTGAAAAGTTGGAAGCAGAAATTGTCACATTAAGAAATGATCTTCAAAAGAAAAATATGTAGAACAGCTCAAAAGTTTTGAATAACAATATCAACAGTCAAAAACCTCATCATGACAAGTTCGGACTTTGATACAATCAGACAGAAAAGGGATCAAGCTCCAAAACAACAGAGCAATAAACATATCCAAAAAGCTATGCAGAAACAATCAAAGGGGATAGGAAGGTCTACAAAGAAAATTACAGGGACACTCCTCCACCGAGAAGATTCAAATTTCAGAATCAACAACCGGCAGAAACAGATAGGCCTCATGAAGAAGAAGGATTCATAATAGTACCTCCTTTCAGAAGATTTTCAACTTCCAGGTATCAAACTATATTTTTTAGTTTATGTTATGCATGTAATAATTTTGGACATAAAGTTGTGAATTGCAGATCTAACAACAGGAACATGAACAACTTTGAAAGTCATACACAAAAGGGTTATCTAAGAAGGCCTAGTGAAACAAAAAGAATAATTTACAACAGGTTTGAATCTTTGAGCACTGAAATGGAATGTTACAAATGTAACAACTTTGGACACATGGCCAAAGATTGCAGAATGGCAGTCCCTCGTAGAGAACCACAACAGAACAACAACAGTCACAGACAGGAACCTCAAAAAAGGACATGGATAAGAAAGTAGAATCAGTATAGCAATGAAGAATGCACACTCGCTCTACAAGCTAAGCAGAAGAAACTTGGTTGGTATGTTGATAGTGGTTGTTCAAAACACATGATAGGTGATAGAGATAGGTTTCTTACATTAAGAAAGGAAAGAGATGGATCAGTCTCCTTCGGAAATGATGATTCAACTAAAATCATTGGAAAAGGCACAGTCAGAATTGAGAACAGGAATACCAAGGCATAAAATGTTCTACTAGCAGAAGATATGAAACATAATCTTATAAGTGAAAGTCAAATGTGTGACCAAGGTCATAAAGTTACTTTCGATTCACAAAAGTGCGAGATAAGAAAAGAAGGTTCAGGAAAATTGATTGTAATAGTTGCGAGAGCTTCAAGCAACATATATGTATTAAGTGAAATTGGAAATGAAAAGTGTTGCTAGGAAAGGAAGATGAAAATTGGCTATGGCACAGAAGAATGGGTCACATACATTTTGATAACCTTGTCAAAGTTAGCAAAAGACAAACAGTTAGATAAATGTCTCAGATCACGAAACCAACCAACATTTTATGCAAGCATTGTCAATAAGGAAAGCAAACAAAGACCAGGTTTAAATCAAAAGAATATTCAACGACAAGACCACTGGAAATTGTGCATACTGATCTAGTTGGACAGACTACAACAAAGGGTTTAAAAGGTGAGAAATACTTTATGTTATTAGTTGATGAATATACAAGAATGACTACAGTTTGTTTTCTCTAGAATATGTCAGAAGCTTTTGAAAACTTCAAGGTCTACAAGGAAATGGTTGAAAATGAAATGGATTCAAAAATCAAATGCTTGAGATCTGATAATGGAGGAGAGTTCACTTCAAAGGAATTTATGGAATACTGCAACAGGCATGGAATAAAAAAACAATTATTTGTTGCTAGGACACCTCAAGAGAATGGAGTTGTTGAAAGAAAGAACAGGACAATACAGAAAATATCTCAAACAATGTTAATGGATTCCAAATTGAGTTATATCTTTTGGACACATGCAGTGCATACAACAGTTCAAATTCAAAACAGAGTAATTCTCAGAAACAACATTGACAAAACTCCCTACGAGCTATGGAAAGGAAGACCAGCAAATGTGAAGCACTTTAGAGTTTTTGGAAGCAAACGCTACATCAAAAACAAAGATGGCAGAATGGGAAAGTTTGACTCTCGTGTGGACAAAAGATTACTTGTTAGTTACTCAAGTACAAGGAAAGCATACAAGTGTTACAACCTGAGATTAAACAAATTTGTGGAAAGCATCAACGTAACAATTGATGAAACAGGTAAACAAGAATTAAAGGAAGAAGAAAATGAATCAATGGAACAGCTTTACGAAAAAGAAGCAGAAGATGAAAAAGAAGTAGAAGGGGAAGATGAAGAGAATCCGTTTGAAGAATAAGAGCAAGTTCATCAAATGCCTCCAAAGACACCTAGCAGACGGATACAGAAGAATCATCCTTCAGATCAGATTATCATAAACAAAGATGCAGGAGTTGAAACTAGAAGAAAAATATGTTCACCAAAACAAACACACCTAGCACTCTCATCTATGATTGAACCAACCTGTTTTAAAGAGGCCAGTAAGGATGAATTTTGGAATAAGGCCATGGATGAAGAATTGGATCAAATAGAGAAAAATGACACTTGGGAATTGATTCTAAGACCAAAGGATAAGAATGTGATCAGCACAAAGTGGGTATACAAGAATAAATTGAATGAAGATGGACAAGTTACAAAGAACAAAGCTAGATTGATATGTAAAGGATATGCACAGGTTGAAGGAATCGACTTTGAAGAGACATTTTCCCCAGTTGCCAGAATGGAAGCAATCTGATTGTTTTTAGCGTATGCATGCTCCAAAAATATTAAAGTGTATCAGATTGACGTAAAATCAGTTTTTATGAATGGGAAACTTGAAGAAGAAGTCTACATTGAACAACTAGAAGGTTTCAGTTGCCAGAGAATGCAGATTATGTGTGTAAAATAAAGAAGGCCTTGTATGGTCTAAAACAAGCTCCTAGAGCATGGTACTGTAGACTGGATAAATATCTACAACAGGTAGGGTTCAGAAAAGGAAGTGTAGACAACAAGCTCTACATCAAGGTAACTCAAGATAGTATTTTATTAATTGAAGTTTATGTTGATGATATTATTTTTGGAAGTATTGATAACAAGTTAAGCCAAAAATTTGCAAAGGACATGCAAAATGAATTTGAAATATCATTACTTGGATAACTATCCTTCTTTCAGGGTCTTCAGATACGTCAAAGCAATCAATGAATTTTTATTTCTCAAACCAAATATATCAGAGAAATGTTAAAGAGATTCAGAATGGAAGATTGCAAACCAGTTATCACTCCCATGCAAACCAGTTGCAAGTTGAGAAAAGATGATGATTCAAAGTCTACATATCATAGGCAATACAAGTCAATGATTGGTAGCCTACTATATGTGACAGCATCCAGACCAGATGTAATGCAGGAAGTTGGACAAGTGGCACGATTTCATGCAGCACCAAAGGAATCACATGTATTAGCAGTGAACAGGATTTCATATATCTCAAAAGAACAAAAGAGTTTGGATTATGGTATCCAAAAGAAAATGATCTATCACTTATTGCCTACACAGATGCAGATTGGGTAGGTTGCATTGATGATCGATGAAGCACCAGTGGAGCAGCATTCTACTTGGGTGAGTGTTTAGTATCATGGCTAAGCAATAAACAATCATCAGTATCTTTATCTACAGTCGAGGCAGAGTATATTGCAGCAGCATCATGTTGTACACAGATTCTATGGATGAAACAAATTATGACAGATATACAGGTTGAGTATGATGAGCCCATTCCAATCTATTGTGATAATACAAGCACCATCAATATCTCAAAGAACCCGGTGATGCACTCCAAGACGAAGCACATTCCAATCAAGTATCACTTTCTACAGGAAAAGGTTGCAGAAAAGAATATCAGAGTTGAATATGTGGACACAAAAGAACAAGTGGCAGACATCTTTACAAAATCGCTTCCACGGGAAGCCTTTGAGTATCTTCGCCAGAGACTCGGAGTTATTTCTACTCCAAAATGAATGCTTTTGAATGTTTATCTTATATGTCTTAGATGTACACGAGGAAGCACCATAAAGAGAACAGTTCAGGTTGGGAGATCAGACGAGTCAGTTAGGGGGAGCAGTCCCGAATGGAAAGATACCTGTCATTGGTGACAAAGGGGGAGAGATTTATCAAATGCAAAGGATAGAGGAATGGTTCCAATGGAGCGTTGGTCATGGAAATGAAAGTGTGGTTCTAGGGGGAGCATGAGTGATATGATTTTAGTATTGCATCAGAGTGTTGCCATCAATGCCAAAGGGGGATATTGTTGATTAATTTGGTTGGTTTTAATTGATGTCAACCCTTGAAGAAAGTCCGGTAGGGAATTTAGGTAGCACAAAGGTTTGGGTAATGGACCCAAGTTTGTTTGATGTATAATGATATGAGTTTTGATATATTTGCAGGTAAGACTATTCTAGATGGATAGTACATGTCATGTCATTTCCGATGGTATGTGGAATGTCACATAACTCCTCACGGTTTGAGAGTTATGGCCTTACGAAGTTGAAGGACCCTTATATGATTGGCTTGAAACCCCAAAAGGTCAAATAAACCAAAGTGACAAAGTCAAAGAGGATTATTTAAATAATAAAGCAAAGTGACAAACTCAAAGAGGATTATTTAAATAATAAAGTGAAGTGACAAAGTCAAGGAGGATTGTTTAAATAATAAAGTAAATGGAGAATTTTCTAATTATGGAAAGTGGTTATAAGAAGGTTAACCCTAAAATGAGAAAAATGGGTTAAGTGGTCAAGTGGCTATTGGATACATGGACAAGTGGAAAATTGGGCAAAGTTGGACATAGGCGACTATGTGGACAAAGTGGCCTAGAAGATGCTTCTAAGGAAACTACTTGGAAAGTATAAATAAGAGGCAAGGCTCTCTCATTTTAATCACACTTGAGCATATTGAATATCTACAAGTGACTGAGGTAACCAAAGGATATCTAAGACGAATTTCAGAGGGAAGGTGAAGTAAAGAAGGCCGAAATTCAAAGGAAGATAAATTCTTTTGATGATGTTTTCTAAGGTATGTTATTTACAGTTCATCTCACCATTTTCGGAATAACTTTTTTTCTAGAATGATTCAGACCGTGAAATTGTGAGTCCATTGAGAAAAAATATCCAAGTTGTGTTACAAATTCCAGCTTGTAGGTCGTTGTATTTTTGGAGTTACACTCCGTGGAAAATAGGATTTGTGCCTAGTTCTGAAACTAATCTAAAACAGGTGTTTCAAGTAAAAATGTCATAACTTCTTCATAACATATCCAAATTCAGTAAGACCAAATGTGTTGGTTAGAGTACAATATGCAGTATTTTGTGTACATTTTTTAGATACATATAACAAATATTCTATGCGGGATACGCTCTACAAGTGTGCTCTCTAGAATAAGCCAAAATTCAACAAGGTGTGTTATTTTTTCTATAACACCTTTTCTGAGAGGTTCCAAGTAGTGACACCTAGAGAAATTGCATAAAACACACTAAAGAACGTTGTGTACTATTTTCAGATCTTTATTCATTACAAGTACATAGTTATGATTATTTCAAGTTAAGGTTGTTGATTAATCCAAAACTAGTCATGTGAGACTAAAGTAAAGTTTGATGAAAATGCTAGTCTCTTGTTGTTAAAGTTAAGGAAGGTTTGCATGTATGTAATCATATACACCGGGCCTATTACAGAGCTACAAATCAGATTTGGATGATGAAATTGATGAGGGATTTTGGTTGAGGTTGAGGTACAGATTGGTGCATGGTTGATGCACTTTTTTATGGTACAGGTTGATTACAGGTTGAGGTATAGGTTGATGCATGGTTCAAGTTATTGGTACAAGTTGTTTGGTGCAGATTGATTGGTACAGGTTTACAGCAGTATATCTTGATAGTGTGACAGTAGTTCCATCATTCTACATATACGTCAGGGCGGTTCGACGGGGCAAGGACAGGTGGTTGTAGCCACCTTCTGGTTGTAGCCGGAGAACATAGAGGGTTATAGCCTCCTTCTGGTTGTAGCCAGAGAATTGGGGAGTTGGATCTTCCCTCAGGTTGTAGCCTGAGAAACTAGGGGGTTGGAGTCTCATTCCAGTTGCAGTTGGAAAACAAAGGAAGTTGGTGTTTCCAATGAATGTAATTCTTCAAGACATATAAGAAAAAACATTATGTGGTTTTCTCTCGCTTTGGGTTTCCACGTAAAAACATTGGTGTACTATGTATGTGTATGATTGTTCATTTGTTTATTGTTTATTTACTCTGCAAATATTGGATGATAATGCTACATTGATATAACACTTGCATTATATAGTTAAAAATGATTAGATTGTTCTATTACTGATTTACCCCCCCCCCCCCCCCCCCTCAGTAAATCCAACATTTTGTTGTAGACCATTCTCATGCAAATAATGATTGCTTCTTACTGTTGTGTTTCAATTAGTTGTTAGTGATGAATATGAAATAGTTATTGGTTATTAATATTAGGCTAACATGTTCTAATGACTTGTGATTTCACTATTTTGACCATTATTTTGTGGTAAACTATTTTCTATTATAATGGTTGTTTATTTCCTATTCATTTCAAGTTCTCAAACTCTAGCTAAGTGTTAGATTAGGAAAATACTATGTTGTTAATTCTAAGACTACATTTAGGAATTAGAATATGTTCCTTTAAATCATAAAAGCAGTAATGGTTGTCGGGATAGAATCTAAATGAGTTCCCAATTCCAAATAGTGCAAGGTCTAATTGGGACCTTTCATTGGGGAGAACCCCTGATGTTATAGGTGCGATATTTCTCCTTGTCAAGAGAACATGAGCGCAATAAAAGAGCCTCAAACCTCATCATTTTTGGCTTAAATGGAGAAGGAAAAATAGACACATTAAGGCTAGGCAATAACAAGCTACAAAAGAAACTAAAAATATAAACAACCTAGCTCATAAACATAGAAAGGTTGGGTAGTAACTTACTGAGCACAAATATAGGCTTATTCAAGTTAAGATGAACTCTATTGAAAACAAATATGGCATATTGAATAAAATGTCTAGCCTTAGAGGTTCAAGAATATTTATCAATGAGGATGTCATTCCAAGAATCCAAGCTTAATTAAGGAAGGTAGTCCAAAAAGTAAAAAAGTCTAAGAAATAAGGGAAATGGAAAATATCTAGATATATAAAGGCAATTATTAGGGATAAAGGCCAAAGAAGTCAAAATAAATAGGAATTCGACCAACTTAGGATACACTCTTGGCACTTTTGGGGCTTTCCATGGAGCTAGGGTCCCAAGTTAAGTTGGATTTAGATAGTGAAATCAACATTAGCTTGCTTGTAGAAACTTGGGAACACAAAGAATCTTGTATCCTTGACATAGACAGGTTGATCTTTTGGTAAGTCTAGAATAAAAAACCATCCCGTAGAGGCCTCAAAGGCATACCTTGTTACATAAGGCATAACCTTACTCCTTATAATAACCTTCATAAGAAAGACCCTTTCAACCATTACATGTAGTTAGATATTTCAGATGTCAATACTAAAAAAACATTTTTAACATGTGATTTTGCACCTTAAATTCTACCCTTTATAAGAAAAACAATTTAGATTAAAATTTTCCCTATAATGGCTTAGAATGTGACATTGCTAATTTAAGAAATGAACAATAATAAAACAATAAATACTCATACTATAATCCTAAGTAACATCTCCAATCCTAACCCTTTATGGTTAGATTAAGACCTTGATTTAAGTTTCAAGTAAAAAAAAAGTTTGAATATTTAGTTGAAAATTTGTTTGGTGCTAAATTGATCAAACTTTGTAGTTGTGAGGACCTAATAATTTGCAATGGTTTAAGGAAATGGTCAAAATCTAAGAAAATGACTTGCATTCACAAGCTTGGTAAAATAGTGTAGTTGACAATGTTATATCAAATATTCCCTTACACAAATTGTAAACTTTTATATATCAAATGATCATGAGCTTGATGTTGATGTTTTATTAGTTGCAGGAGGTATTAACCTCCATGGATAAACCTTTGACTAGAATAGAATATTTTGGAAGCAAAAGAAAAACTAAACAGATGTGTGAAAACCCTGGAAGACAAGTGGGCTCAACAGAATAAATAATATTGAAGTATTATATGTAGAAAAGGATAGGTCGGCCCTGCTTAAAGAGACACATGTTCACCTGGCCAGATTAGTATAAATAGAAGGCGTTTTAGCTCATTTGGAAAAACACACACTCACTCAGGTGGTGCACATATCTTAGAAGTGCAATAGTAGCAAAAGCAGTGTGAAAGTCTGCAAGAGTAGCAGCAGCAACAGCAATGGTGCAACACACTCTTGTTCAACCTTTTTGGTACTCTTACTTGTGTGCTACCTTGGAGAAGGTGCACTCTCTTGGTTTATCTATTGGTTCTAGTGTGGCTTCCCGTAATAATTCTATCCAACAAAGGTTAAGGTGCTCGGGGGTGGCTTTGTGCCTATGGTTGGGTGACAATGGTGTAGCATTTTCTATGGTGAAACGAACACAATATTCTAACAGGTTATGGGCCCACACCAAACCCTAACTTGATTGTCCGGGCACTTTAAGTGAAGCGTTTGGCATAATTCTTGAATATCCTAGTGCGCCCTAACCCATCTCATCTCCTGGTGCCCTCGGCCATCAAAAATGTCAAAATTGAATTTTTTGGTCAAAGTCAATGTTTGACTGGTCAAAGTCAAAGACAGTCATGACTTTCTCCGTAAAATCAGATTAGCAGAGCAGAAGCATGGTCTCTTGGTAGAGAATGGAAGACAAGGATTGACATCATCCTTCCAAAGAACAAAGGAAAAAAATTATGGAACCACGGACTAAAGAGCAGACGTCAAAAGGTGGAGAGTTTGATTTTTGGAGCTTCCAAGCACATGAACATGGAGTAGGAGAAACAATAAAAAGCAACTATTGCAGATCTGAATCTCTAGAAAGAGAAGGGATCTTTGTCCAAGAAGCAATCGTAGATCTAGAAAAATCTCAGATCTAATACATTCAGAGGAACAACACACTCTTCAGGTCGGAAAGAATACTTGTCTCGGAAGAAAAGCAACTCAAGCGGAACAATAGCCAAACTCCAGGTTTTCATATCAAGTTTGATATTTTTATCGTTGCTTAAGTATTGCAATCCTTTAGATTTTAGTAATGCTAGGAACAAATGAATACTTAGTAGCATGTACTATTAATATAAATGATTATTGTACTTAATTGCAATATGAACTAACATCTCCTCTAGGAGATATTTCTTGTTCTTGTTCTCAGGCAGGACACCTTGGTAATGCTATAATGAATTACCATGAAATTGATATGTTCTTATATAAAATGTTATTATATTAGAAATACTTTTTCTCTTGTTGTTCCTGTTTCGGGCAGGTTATCCTACGTATACCAGGAAGGTTACCAAAAAAAAGCAAGACTTGAAAGGACTCATAGGGAGTCAAACTTCAGAGGGAGTCGGTGATCAAGAAGAAGCAAGGTTTTGTGACACTTTGCAAGATGCATAGGGGCATGTAACAGATGGAAGCATGGTTCAAGGATTCTCTTAGCTAGAGGGAGTTGATGGAAGAATTCGAAAAGAAGGATCTTGTAGGCTTCATGTCGAGTTGTAGGCTTCATGTCGAGTTGTAGGACTTTGTGTTGAGTTGTAGGCTTCATGCCGAGTTGTAGACCTTGTGCCAAGTTGTATGCTTCATGCCGATTTGTAGGCTTCATGCCGAGTTGTAGGCTTCATGTCGAGTTGTAGGCTTCGTGTTGAGTTGTAGGCCTTGTGTCGAGTTGTAGGCTTCATGCAGAGTTGTAGGCTTCATGTCGAGTTGTAAACCTTGTGGCGAGTTGTAGGCTTCATGGCGAGTTGTAGGCCTTGTGCCGAGTCGTAGGCTTCATGCCGAGTTGTAGGCTTTATGTCAAGATGTAGGCTACTCCAGTGAGATGGTCTAGTATGTCGAGTTGTTGCTACACTAGTGAGACAGTCTGGTACGCTAGTGGCGTAGACGAGAACCTGTATGGTTGTGATGGTGTTGCTCATAATATGATCTGGGTGATCATGAGATAGCTTGTGTAGCTCTGGTGATGCTACCAATCTACAAGACCATGTAGGTCTTTCCCATGCCATGTGAGATGGATGGATAATGATGATACTCACGACATGGGTGTAACCATGGGTGAGCACGTCATGCAAGTGTATCCCATGACGATGATGGTGACACACACTACGAGGTGTAGCTCTAGTGTTCTCTAGAGGGTTGTGGCCCCTAGACGAGATTGACAGGTCCACATGGGTGCATCCATATGTGACGTAATGATGCTACCAGTAGCATGGTCTGCGTAACCATGACGAGAGGATCATGGCATAGCGAGCAAGGCTATGAAGACCAGAAGGGAACATTATGGTTAAATACGTCCCTAGCTAAGAGGGAGTGTTAATGTTTTGGTAGTTGCGGGAGGTATTAACCTCCATGGATAAACCTTTAACTAGAATAGAATATTTTGGAAGCAAGAGAAAACCTAAACAGATGTGTGAAAACCCTGTAAGACAAGTTGACTCAGCATAATAAGTAATATTGAAGTATTATATGCAGAAAATGAGAGATCGGCCCTGCTTGAAGAGACACATGTTCACCTGGCTAGATTAGTATAAATAAAAGGCGCTTTAGCTCATTTGGAAAAACACACACTCACTCATTTGGTGTGCATATCTTATAAGTGCAGTAGCAGCAGAAGTAGTGCACAAGTCTGGAAGAGGAGTAGCAGCAACTGCAATGGTGCAGCACACTCTTGTTCAACCTTTTTGGTACTCTTACTTGTGTGCTACCTTGGAGAAGGTGTGTTATTTTGGTTTATTTGTTGGTTCTAGTGTGGCTACCTGGAATCATTCTATCCAGCAAAGTTTAAGGTGCTTGGGGGTGGCTTTGTTCCTAGGGTTGGGTGACAATGGTGTAGCATTGTCTATGTGAAACGAGCACAATATTCTAACACTTGACTCAATTCATAGGTCCTTAATTTTAACCCTCAACATTGCCTTGCATAAAATTCCATGAAAGAAAGTTCTAACAGTGAAAATCACATGTTCATTAACAAAAACAAAGCCAATACTTTTATAATGGATTAAAAAAGTAATTAAATCCCCCAATAAGTAACAACAATATTTAGGACATTTACCATAACTTTACAACAAAACTCTCAACTTGTATGAACAAGTACTCTTTCATACTTCTCCTAGGAACATAAATCAAATAACCAACCTTAGTATAACATAGGTTGTAAGATTGGTACGAAATCTATCATGGAAGCCTTTCACTAGTCATTTAAAAGAAATCAAAAGAAATTATTACAAAGCACTAATTAAAAGGGGAAAAGACATTATGTAAATAGAAAGCAAGATAAAATTTAAATAGGAAGTAAGATAAGCTTTTACACTTTTGTAAATTAGAACATTAAAACATTTGGAAGTGAATTCTAACTTAGAAAGCTAAAGAAAATATCACTATTGCTATGAATAATTGTAATTCATACCTTAATTTTTTTAATGATTCCCCTAATGGTCTAACAACATTCAAACCCTCATTGCAAAGCAAGATGTTTTCTTTACGTGATATTGAGTTTGGGGTTAAACGTTTAGCAAAAGGGAAAGGTAATGACATTGAAAGGTGTCAATTAGAAATCCTAAAATTTGGAGGCTATATTTTTATTCCTCACATTCATAAACTTTTTAATATAGTAATCAAAGAAAGGTTCCCTAAACATTGGACTAAAAGCCTCATTGCTCCTATTTTCAGAAATTATGACAAAATAGCTCCTCAATTTACCAAGAAGTTACGATTAGTCTTCTTCTAGCCAAGTTGTATGGAATTAATCTAAAAAACAAGATTAGCTTATGGTTTGAAAAACATTAAAAAAGAGATAAAGATCAAGTTGGTTCAAAAGCTATCATTCAATGGTGAACCACTTAATTACTTTTAAGATTATTATATAAGAATGTTGAAATAATAAAATCATTCTACTTTGTTGCTTTAATGAAAGCTTTTGATATGGTGCCCAAAAATAACCTATAACAAAGATTAGAATATCTAAAGTTCCTTTTTAGTTGACATTGCAGTGATAAGGTTGTATGAGAAAGTCATTGTTAAGTTAAATAATAATGAGGGTTGGTCATAAGCAATCAATTGTAATATAGGGATTAAGCGAGGTTGTGTTGTGGCATTATTTTTGTTAGAATAGTCATGATCATCCGTCTTCATCTGAATGATATTGTTACTTTTGCGAGGAACCCCTATGATCTTTACAAGCAACTAAAACCTCTTAAAGATTTTTTTGTAGTTATGGAATGTTAGTGGATACAAACAAAGGTTATGATCATCAAATCCAAGAGAATAACTTACCCTAAAATTACATATGACAATAACAATTTAGAGGTAGTTAATTAGTACAAGTATCTTGGTGTTGACCATCATCACAATAATGTTGAAAAATAATTAATGGAGGATGGAAAGCCTACTTTGGTTTTGAGAACAACTATAAATCAACAGATTTTGGGTTCTAGGAAAGAAAGAAAGTCATCTTTGATACAATTGTTATTCATCTTATATGGTTGTCAAGTTTGTAGCATCAACATTTATTGAGAAAAGTGGAGGAAAATAGATCAAATTCAAAAATGTTCAAACATAAGATAGTTAACATGAATTATCATGAAGGATAAGATGGTTCTTAGCATTGCATCTAATTTCATTGAAAGTCGTCTAAAACTTAAAAGAGGGTGGCATAAATATGTGATTTTGGGCTAAACCATTGGAGAATAAAAAGGAGGCCAAGCACGATCACAATTAAATTTAAAGAGAAATTATGGTGCAACAAAAAAATAAAAAATAAGAAAAAATTAATTAACTATAATAAAATCATCAACCCCAAGTTAAAAGATTACCTAATTAAGAAAAAATTAACATTGTTAAAATATGAAAGTGAAAACTAAACAAGACCTAAAATCATAAATAATAAGTAGTCCAATGAAAGAATATATAATATTTCTCATTAAAAAATGGGTAAAAAACAAAAAACACTTTTCAATTGAAATTTAACTTTGAGATTTGTAATATTATACATCATATAACTTGTTGACTCATAAAAACAAAAAAGAATTTCTAATTTTTATTTTTTATTTTTTCTTGTATAAAATTAAAATGTTAAAAAAATCAATTAAAATATTACACTAAATTCATCACATATATCAAATCCAACAGTGTGCTACTGACAATTTGAAGAATCCAAATCATGAACCTCAGCAAATTTGATCAACCACGTTAGTCCGCCCTGATTGCCAGTGAATTTTGATCAACCACGTTAGTCCGCCCTGATTGCCAGTTATTCTCATAGAGGTCGATGCAGAGGAAGGCTCGAGTTGTATTTGCAGCCGATAAGGATTTTCTCGGTCGTTCATTTGTGAATTGGATGTGTATTATAACCGATGTTTTTTATTTTTCTTAATAACATTAATATTTAAAAGAAAATCTAATTTCACGCAACTAAGCTTGAGTGTTTCTGACGACTGCTTATGATTTCAGAAATATAAATTTGTTTTGCTAGTATTCAAACCTTTTTGGTATTTATTAAGCTCAAAAATTAGGGTTGATTTTGTTTATATTTAACGTATTTAGCTCAGTTGCTCTCCTCTGGACTGAGCTCCTATGGATTGAGTTGATACGATATGTGAGAAAGCCTATAACATGGGTGTGCCATACTCTTCTAGATTGAGTTGAGATGACTTGAGATGGTCTCATGTCGGACTCCTATGGACGTAGTTGAGTCGACTTGAGATGGCTCTCCAGATGATACTCCTATGGACTTAGTTGAGTTGATCTCTTGAGAGTGGCGTCCCTGTGGCTGAGCACAGGTGGACGTGTCCCCAGTGGCTAAGCACTAGAGGATGTGAGAGATCCTTGCTATATTGTCTAAGAGTAAGATTTATTGTGTAACCCTAATCGTGTAAAGGGTACAAGTCAGCCCCACCATGTAAAGATAATTAATATTGTGTAAAGATTAATTATATTATTCAGTTGTCCAGGTCGGCCCTATTGTGCCAATAGACACACCTATTGTTGTGCTAGGTCTTGTATATATAAGAGAGTAGATCCCCATTGTGGAGCACTCACACACACTTCATTGTAACATTCTCTCAAACTACTTATACCGCTGAAGTGCGCACTCCTTTTATGCGCAAGTTTTCTAGGTCATAGAAGCTCCCTCTTGTGTGCTCTAGGGTTTATGGTGTGGGGGGTCCTCTCTTCACTCTATAGCAAAGGATTGCTGGGTTTTTCCCTTGTTTGAGAAGGGTTTTCCCAAGATAACTTCTTGTGTTCTTGTGCATGGTTATTCTTCTTGTGATCTTAGTTGTTGCAACTAGTGTAGCAACATTGTTTATGGTTCAAGTTCATGCTAAATTGAAAGAAACTACATGTGTTTGAGCTAGGCATTAAAATTTAACAGACATTTGTTTATATTTAACGGATTGTGAAGTACATTTCAGTTAAATTATATTTAGAACTCAAAATTTTACTTGAGAAATGCATTCCACAAAGTTCTAAGAGTTACGGAGAAACCTTATTGAGTTTCTCAATGGTTGATGCACTGGTCATGAGTCTGTCCAAAGAACAAGAATCTTGAACTTATATGGGATCTAATCCTCAGTTGTTTCTCAGTATCTCAGTGGTAGAGCGGTCAGTCGTTAACTGACTGGTTGTAGCTTCGAATCCTACTTGGGATATTCAAAGCAAGGGTGCTTTTTTATATTTAACGGATTTTTGAAGGATACTTCAGTTAAATTATGTTTAGGACTCAAAATTGTACTTGAGAAATACATTCAAGCAAAGGTGGTTATTGTCAGATTTGCAAACTAGCAGACAACTTGAGATAACACTCAGCCATGGGTGTCCAGAGCAACGCATTCTTAAATGGACTTACCCTAAAATTAACACTCTAGCCCCTAGTGCCCAACTCATTCTTAGTAKAGGGAGCTAATATATACCAGAAATTCTTTCCACAGAGGGAGGTGAAGGTTAGTTCAGTTTGAAAAGTRAACTGCTTTTGCATCTATTTTGAAGCACTTAGTAGAGGGAGCTAATATATACCAAAAATTATTTCCACRAAGGGAGGTGAAGGTTAGTTCAGTTTGAAAAGTAAAYCCCCTAGTGCCCAACTCATTCTTAGTAGAGGGAGCTAATATATACCAGAAATTCWTTCCACAGAGGGATATCCTTCAGTTAAATTATGTTTAGGACTCAAAATTGTACTTGAGAAATACATTCAAGCAAAAGGTGGTTATTGTCAGATTTGCAAAYTAGCAGACATCTTGAGATAACACTCAGCCATGGGTGTCCAGAGCAATGCATTCTTAAATGGACTTACCCTAAAATTAACACTCTAGCCCCTAGTGCCCAACTCATTCTTAGTAGAGAGAGCTAATATATACCAGAAATTATTTCCACAGAGGGAGGTGAAGGTTAGTTCAGTTTGAAAAGTAAACTGCTTTTGCATCTATTTTGGAGCACTTAGTACAGGTAGCTAATAGATACCAAAAATTCTTTCCACAAAGGGAGGTGAAGGTTAGTTCAGTTTGAAAAGTAAACCCCCTAGTGCCCAACTCATTCTTAGTAGAGGGAGCTAATATATACCAGAAATTATTTCCACAGAGGGATGTCCTTCAGTTAAATTATGTTTAGGACTCAAAATTGTACTTGAGAAATACATTCATGCAAAAGGTGGTTATTGTCAGATTTGCAAACTAGCAGACATCTTGAGATAACACTCAGCCATGGGTGTCCAGAGCAACGCATTCTTAAATGGACTTACCCTAAAATTAACACTCTAGCCCTTAGTGCCCAACTCATTCTTAGTAGAGGGAGCTAATATATACCAGAAATTCTTTCCACAGAGGGAGGTGAAGGTTAGTTCAGTTTGAAAAGTAAATTGCTTTTGCATCTATTTTGAAGCACTTAGTAGAGGGAGCTAATATATACCAAAAATTATTTCCACAAAGGGAGGTGAAGGTTAGTTCAGTTTGAAAAGTAAACTGCTTTTGCATCTATTTTGAAGCATATCTCAGAGTGGTGTTATGTGAAATTTATTACATTATAATAATCAGTGGTTCAATAAACAAGACTTGACGTGGATTTAAAATATGATCACTGTGGATTTTCCAAACAATCTTAATCTTAATAACTACTTCCAACACAGAAATCTTAAAACCCTAAAATGTGCTGTATCAAAACATCAAAAGGTTCCATAATTGTTGTAACTTGTAGATCAATCAAGATTGCAATCTTCATGAACATGTGATTGTCATACAATGTGAAAAGCCAATATGGAAGAGGAATATGCAACAATGAGAAATTAGAATTCATAAAACGGTAGCCTTTGACTTGCACAATGGGCAATACAAAGCCTCAACAAAAACATAACCCTGATTCATCCTAAGAGACTGCAAGAATAATATCAAATTGCTAATACTCATTAAAACAGTTCCCTGTACATGGATATCTCTTTTCTAATCTGTCTTTCTGAAGTAGCTTGGATTGCGAGATTCGAATAGTTGTGTAACCCCCTCCCGAGGAACTTCTCTTCATATGTAAGAATTGACATTTTAGAGAACACTCTAGATTTCCTATGATACAACATGTCGTCTCAATTGATTAATCTGACTTAAGAATCTGAACTACAAATTGTTTGTGAATTATTGTGTCTTGTGTAATTTAACTTTAGAATTTAAATTTCAAATTGCATTGATTAATCTGACATAAGAATCTGAACTAGAAATGGTTTGTGAATTATTTTGTCTTACGTAATTTAACTTAAGAATTTGAATTTCAAATTGCATCTTCTTCCACACTGCAAAATGCAAGCTTCTTTTAATCATTTATTCTCTTTTCCAATCTGCCCATTTGCCGTATGCATATCAATGTTCAAAACAGCACTGTAAAACATCACATATTGCTACCCGCCCAATATCAACATTCCAAAAATGTAGTCATTAAGCTCTTTTGGAGCTCCTGCACTTATTGGTAAGAGTAGTCAGCGTTGAAGGCACAGGCTTTGTCATCAAATCTACTCCTTATAATTGTCGTGGGATAAAAATTATTTAAAATGGATTATTTTCGGACAAAATTTCAGACAGAAAATTAGGCAGAAATTTGGGTGTCAGCATAATTTTATAAGTCAAAGTTCCAAAAATATAGTTCCAACTTTTGAGAGTCACTCAAACAATTCAAAACCTTAAAAAATTCTAACACAACCTAAAACTATATCATAACTTTTTAACTTTACCAAATTACAACCAAAAAAAATCCAAACCTCTTTGAATAAACCATATTAAATAATTAACTTCAAATTTTGAAAATCAAACTAACTTAGAGGATCAAATCTCTACCCTAATCATATTAAATGTAAAAGATGGATTCAAAACTCCCGACAGATCATGAACATAAGTGATTCACCCAATAAAATGTGTCTTTCCATCCACATCCACATACACAATTAATTTTTTTTGCAGAAGATAGATTCAAAACTCCCCCCAGATCATGAACATAGGCGATTCAAAACTCCCCGCAGATCATGAACATAAGTGATTCACCCAATTACAATTGTCAGGTTGCCATTAAAAAAAAGAGAGTTGTTGTAATAATAGTTCCCAATGTTTCCATCTACATCCACATTTTAAAAAAAACTGCAACTTCTCAAACAGACAGATACTTACCCTGTAATAAATTCCACTTAGGAAGGAGTCTAGAAGCAACAAATCCATGTAATGGAGGTTTGTTAAATTTCCAAAGGAATCCATGTGTGGCTGTTTAAAGGAGTTCACAAAACAAAATTCCTCTATCAAATATTAATTGATGTCTTTGCCCCGAAAACATTTCTTCATTCTCAATATTTATTTCCAAATCTCCCATTTTGACCTACAATATTTCTTCCCAAATCCCTTAGTTGACCATGCATACTGTTTTAAACCGTTTTAAATCCACAATATCCCAAACCTGTAAGGTGATAATGTAGCATGATCAACAAAATCTCGTCCCAGATCTCGGAGGTGATCATGCATACATTTTTACCCTCTTTTAACTGTCCACCATCACTCAATATTTGTTCTAATTGCAGATTTAGAAGCCCCACCAAACCTCTCCACCTTGATCCAACCCATAATCTTATGGCCATATCCATTACTATCAGATGAGTGCATCATAACTAATTTTAAGCCTGTCCAGTATGTCAGTAGTTGGCCAACTCTTTCGAATTGATCTGCCTAGTAAGATTTATAATTTCACTTGCAGAAACTCATTCTCTACCACATACCTAAATCCTGGTAGTAAGCGAGATAGGCAGAAAGCATACGAACAGAAGAGCTCTCGGGAGTGTTGGTCATTGAGACCTGTTACCATGTCAGATTATAAATCGATGACTCGGCCACTCCCGGTGTTTTGAGGATATCTTTGTTGAACAATACTGTCGTTTCAAAATCTTGTACCTTTTCCTCCAAACCACTCGGATATTTGACCACATTGAAGGACGGCTTTTCTCCAATTCTGAAGTGATTGTTGGTGTTGTCCTCGGTTCTGTCCCTGGATTCGCAGGGGTTGAGCATGCATTCGACTTTTATCGTTCCAACGAAGATCAGAAGGTTTGGCATATGGGGGTAATCATTCAACCACCAATTTCGACTGCACACAATAATCCATGGAATACAAACTGGTGACCTGAAGAAGGCGGTTCCAGTGGCTCCATATTCTATTTGACAAGTTAAGTTATCTGGTTCTCCCTCCAGAAAAACTCCGAATCCATTCAAAAGAAAGAAAGGGGTCGGCAAAGATGGCGGGCGAAGGTTCTCTTCACCTGTCATCTGAGAGCCAATGATTATGAATACATGGTGGGGAAGAGGATTAAGAGGGGGTGGGTATGATGATCCGCCGATGAGGGATGAAGATGTTAGGTCTTCACTGGACAAAAATAAGTAACTTTATGATCGGTCGGAGGTTTGTCGACTGGGTTTTGGGATTGGAATAGGTTATTTTAATTTTTGGTGGATATTGATAGATGGCTGGAATCACAAATTTTTTAATGGTTAAAATTTAACATAAAATTAACAGATTGTGAAAGTACCTTCCTTGATCGCCGCCCGCTGCCTTCCATATATCTTTGTTTGGTGTTGCTGGTTTCGTCCATCATCGATCACCGCCAGCTGCCTTCCATATATCTTTGTTTGGTGTTGCTGGTTTCGTCCATCATCATCAGTGGTCTCCACTTTCACCGAAAAATACTGGTAGATATTCATCTCACTTGGACTGTTAAATGAATAAAGACAAAAGACCCGTGTTCAGATGAAGTGGGCACCATTACCAACTCTCCTGTCCCAACTTGTATTTCATATTTCCACCGAGCCGAGGGTCCCCTCAGAACGGACAAAAGCCACTGACAAATCCTCAACCACTAGTCTTTGGCAGAGTGTGAGGAGCCAATAACTATTCCATTACCTTTTTAATGTCTCGCATTTTCAAAACCCTAGATATCTTTACTACGTTGCCAACACGGAATCATGATCCCTGTGACTAACAGACATGGCAAAAGTTAGGTGTATATGGTTGGTTAATTGTGATTTGGTAAATTAATTAAATATTTATATGCAGTTGTTGAGTTAAAATATAAGTTTAGCACATCGCTGAGTTTTTAGCCCTCGTTGCAACTTGCAAGGCCACCTTTCTTAGGAGAAGTCACAATGATATGTGTTAAATGTTATCTTGTATCTTTGATTATGGTGCAATCACTCGTCCACCTTTATTGGGAGAAGTCACAATGATATGTGTTAAATGTTGTTTGGTATGCTTGATTATGGTACAATCACTCGTCTGAGCTTTTGCCACTGTAGCTAGGGGCGAAGGCTATCCACCATGCAGCAGTCCAATCATTGGGAAGTTGTTGCATTGTGTATTAATTGAAGTATCAGCATGTCCATCCCATGTCTGGATCATGCATGATAAAACTCTGAACCTCCGTATCTCGCATTTTATTTCACGGTGCGTTCATAACTCAGCAACTCGTCACTTCAGCATTTAAGACATGTCCACTCATCTCACTGTGACCTGTCACTCGCCGTCACTGAGCATGGGACTCGCTCGTTCATGGTTTCCGATCTGGAACAACTTAAATGTTGAATTCATTACCTTAACCTACTACCAATTGCCCACAAATGTCTTGAGAACGCTGAAATCTATATTTTGTGCACCGCGAGTTTGAATTTTGCACAGTGAGTTCGATAGCCTGGTAATTTCAGAGCAAGATCGTTCTTTTCTCATGGGTAAGCTCTTATTCATAGATATAGTTTATTTTCGAACCCAATATTTTCTGAATGCAAGTTTTATTTTGTTGATACGTTAGGCAGAAGGGATTGTTGATGTCTAACTATGGGATTATTTTGCTGATAAGTTAGATTGAATGGATTATGCAAGTCTTTTGATGTCCATAACTATGAGATTGAATTAGGCGAAGGCTATCCACCATGCAGCAGCCCAATCATTGGGAAGTTGTTGCATGGTGTATTAATTGAAGTATCAGCATGCCCATCCCATGCCCGGATCATGCATGATAAAACTCCTAACCTCTGTATCCCGCATTTCATTTCACGACGCGTTCATAACTCAGCAACTCGTCATTTCAGCATTTAAGATGCGTCCACTCACCTCACTGTGACCTGTCACTCGCTGTCACTGAGCATGGGACTCGCTCGTTCATGGTTTCCGATCTAGAACAACTTAAATGTTGAATTCATTACCTTAACCTACTACCAATTGCCCACAAATGTCTGATGTTGAGATGGAAACACGACGTATGGCCGGGTTCGTATTTTTAAAAATATTATATATATTATAATGTTGATATCAATAAACTTATATTTATAAAAATTATATATGGTAATTTATTTATTTATTTTGATTAAATGATGAAGAAATGGATTTTTTGGATTTTTTTACTAGGTAAAATGTTTTTAGTTGGTTAATTATAACATGGTAGGGTAGTTTTATCAAATAGAGGTTAAGAGTATTAGGAAAGAACTTTGGAGTAATTATTTTTTTATAATATTTCAGTTTTCTTTTATTCTCTATTTTTTCATGGTACTAGATTTTTTTTATGTAAATCTAAGTATAATAGTGTTTTTAATGTTATCAATATTTTAGAGAGTGGTATTTTCTTGCATTCTTGTTTTAGTCGAGAAATGTTCTTATAACATCATCTTCTCTTAAGCTTCAAGTGACTTTTATTAGAATTTGAAGTAATGTTAGGAAGCATTTTATCCTTCATGTTAGCTATTTTATGCTTGCACATTATGTCCCTATCATAGCCTTATTGTCATTAGGTGAAAGCCCAACATCTAAGAAGAGAATGTGATAGAGGTGTTGCTCTTCATTTTAAGAGTATAAACTATAAAGCACTTTTGGATTCCACCACAATTTTCCTCCAAGTTTCTCTAGAAATGTTGCAACCGAAACTTCATAATGATAAAGGATAACTTAAATAAGAGGGATATCAAAGAGGCTTTCTTTTTCTACTAAAACTAGAAATCCACTTCTTTATAGTTGGTATCAAGGTTAAAATAGGTGTTCCACCCTCCATTAATTATTTTCTCCATGCTATAGTTCTAGTGAAGCTTGTGATGTCAGTGAATTCCAAGATACTTGTATAAATAAACTCTCTCTAAGTTGTCATTGTCATAAGTGAAATTAGGGTAAATGATTTCTTGGACTCTATTATCATAACCTTAGTCTTATTAATATTCATTGACATATTGATGGTAAAGCATAAATATTTGGGAATTCTTTTGTGTTTTTCAAAATCATAATGGCTTATTGCCAAAAGAACAATATCATTAGTGTAAAGAAGAAGAGCTATACGAACCAAGGTAGTGTCAATGCAACCTATTTCTTCCAAACATGCCTCTAACTTATCAACATAAATTCCAAAAATTGTTTTTGGGACAATGGACTATGTTGCTTAACCCATATATTACATTTATTTTTTTAGCAATAACTTTCATGTACAACTCATCATTACAACTCTCAATTCTAAAGGAACCTTTGAATCTTCTGATCTCTTTAAAAGGTTTTCTCTAGGCATAGTATTAAAAACTTTCTTAAAGACAAACTAACAACAAAGGAGATCATTTTTGTTATCTAAACATTTCTTTGCAATAATCTTAAGAGGAATTAAGTAAACTGAAAGATAAATATTTTCCTCACACATCAGTGATAACGTGGTTGCGCTATGATGTTCCAACTACTCATACCGGTTCACAAACATGGAGGAATTTGTTGAATGCCTTACCATTGATTGTGCATTGGCTGGCATGGAAACCGTGGTCGAGGGATTCAATCATTACGGGAAAGGATGAAATCCTGGGGATGGGAAATGCTYCCTATCTGTCGACAGAGTTGATAAAACATTTAAATGATAWCAAAGTTTATTATCTTTACCAAGTAAGAAGAGTTACGGCACATGGCACATTTTGCACCAATTCGCTCACAAATTTTGACTTGGGATCGGTGGGCGATCTTGCATCAGAATGGAATCATCTTAGACATGGTTTGATTGAAGCGGTCATAGCTCTATCTGATAGTCAGGATGAGTTAAGGTGGACAGGGGGCGATTGCACCAGCATATTAACAACTAAGAATGTTTATAATGTGTTGGGTGCCGAGTTATGGCAGAAAAACAATGGGGGCGTGAGGAGAAAGCTATGGACGTGGGATTGCCCACTAAAGATCAAACTATTTTCGTGGCTTCTCCTTGAAGATAAACTACTTACCTGGAACAATATTCTCAAGCGAGGATGGCAAGGGCCTGGTCTTTGTCTTCTTTGTAGAGGTAATGAGGAATCGTCTTTTCATATTTTTGTCCAATGTCCTTTCACTTACACTATTTGGAGTAAAATTTTAACTCATTACAAGCTGATCATTGGGTGGTCGAGCTCCACAATGTTGGATTGTTTTGATTATTGGGCTTGAAAGAAGCTGTTGGCAGGGTTTTCAGTCCAAGCTGATAAACGAGGTTGGTGAGTGACTATGGAAGTACTCGTTGCAGACCTCCTTGCTTGGTACAGAGAGAATCAGTTGCCAAGATCATGTGGGAGGAGGAGAGTAACCTTCGTCCCTATTGTTGTTGAGCAAGAAGAAAGAGTCTCTCTCAGAGCATCATGGTCTAGCTAGGGGGTGGTCAATGGTAAATCCATTCAGGAGTGGTTGTGCCTATGGTTGGGTGGAAACTGGCACCCCTTTCAGCAGTCACTTCACGATTCTGTTTTTCTGATAAGTATTTCCATACTCTATGTATTGAAATGGAAATGATGATTGAATATATGTAAGCTTATGACTAAGTTTTATATTGAATGATTAAGGTAGAAATGTGCTTTGTTTTTTTGTGAAACCATGATTTTGAATGGTCTTCTATGTACCTCAACTTAGCAACTAAAGAGTTATGGGATGGGAGGTTGCAAGAGAGTCGGGGTAGGATTAACTGGAATGCGTAATTCCTACCGACCTCTCGAATCTACTTTCGTGGGATTATCGAGTTGAATTGTTGCGGTCGCAACAATAGCAGTGGGGTCTGCGTCGATGATCTGTCTTTTACCAGCATTTTCAAAATCAGATTCTGAATCAGGGTTCGACTCCTTGTCTTTGATCTTGGCCACCAATGACTGTTTTGAGCGACATTCCTCGGTGTTGTGCCAGGGGATTTTGTGGAAATCGCACCATTTTCCGGTGTCCTTCTTTGTCTTCCCGTGACGCTTCTTTTCCTGTGGCTTGGACTAGTTTTTGGGAGACTGTTTATTAGGGTCGTCTTTATCATACTTTGGTTGTTGCAGATTTGTAGACCCAAACTCCCGTTTGTTCTGGTGCTTAAATTTCTGCTCGATTTTAACAGCATATTGATAAGTAGCACCGAGTTCCAGAGGCGTAGTTCCAAAGAGCGTACTTCTAGAGGTCATAGTTCCAAATGGCATAGTTCCAGAGGGCGCAGTTCTAGAGGTCATAGTTCCAGAGGGCATAGTTCCAAAGGGCGTAGTTCTAGAGGTCATAGTTCCAGAGGCGTAGTTCCAGAGGACTTAGTTCCAGAGAGCTTAGTTCCACAGGTCATAGTTCTAGAGGGCGTAGTTCCAGAGGGCGTAGTTCTAGAGGTCATAGTTCCAGAGGCGTAGTTCTAGAGGGCGTAGTTCTAGAGGTCATAGTTCTAGAGGGCGTAGTTCCACAGGTCATAATTCCACAAGTCATAGTTCCAGAGGGCGTAGTTCCAAAGTTCATAGTCCCAGAGGCGTAGTTCCAGAGGGAATAGTTCCAGGGGCGTAGTTCTAGAGGGCATAGTTCCACATGTCATAGTTCTAGAGGGCGTAGTTCCAAAGGGCATAGTTCTAGAGGTCATATTTCTATAGGCGTAGTTCCAGAGGGTGTAGTTCCATAGGCCATAGTTCCAAAGGGCGTAGTTCCAGAGGGCGTAGTTCCACAGATCATAGTTCCAGAGGCATAGTTCCACAGGTCGTAGTTCCAGAGGTCATAGTTCCAAAGGTCTTAGTTTCAGAGGGCTTAGTTCAAGAGGGTGTAGTTCCAGAGGTCATAGTTCCAGAGGCGTAGTTCTAGAGGGCGTAGTTCCAGAGGTCTTAGTTCTAGAGGCATAGTTCTAGAGGGAATAGTTCCAGGGGCGTAGTTCTAGAGGGCGTAGTTCCATGACCTCTAGAATTGACCTATGGAACTACGCCCTTCGGAACTATGACCTCTGGAACTACACCCTCTGGAACTACGCCCTCTGGAACTACACCCTCTAGAACTACACCTCTGGAACTATGACATGTGGAACTATGACATGTGGAACTATGACATGTGGAACTACGCCTCTGGAACTATGACCTTTGGAACTACACCCTCTGGAACTATGACCTCTGGAACTAAGCCCTTTGGAACTATGACCTCTGGAACTACACCCTCTAGAATGACGCCCTCTGGAACTACGCCTCTGGAACTATGACCTCTGGAACTACGCCCTCTGGAACTACGCCCTCTGGAACTACACCCTCTGGAACTACGCCCTTTGGAACTATGACCTACGGAACTACGCCTTCTGGAACTATGCCTCTGGAACTATGACCTCTGGAACTACACCCTCTGGAACTATGACATGTGGAACTATGCCCTAATAGTTCCAGAGGGCGTAGTTCCAGAGGTCATAGTTCTAGAGGCATAGTTCCAAAGGGCGTAGTTCCAGAGGTCATAGTTCCAAAGGGATTATTTCAAGAGGGCGTAGTTCCAGAGGGCGTAGTTCCAAAGGCCATAGTTCTAGAGGCCTAGTTCCAAAGGGCGTAGTTCTAGAGGTCATACTTCCAAAGGGCTTAGTTCCAGAGGTCGTAGTTCCATAGGTCATAGTTCCAGAGGGCGTAGTTCTAGAGGTCCTAGTTCCAGAGGGTGTAGTTCCAGAGGGCGTAGTTCCAAAGGTCATAGTTCTAGAGGGCTTAGTTCCAGAGGGTATAGTTCCAGAGGGCGTAGTTCCAGAGGTCATAGTTCTAGAGGTGTAGTTCCAGAGGGCGTAGTTCTGGAGAACGTAGTTCCAGAGTTCATAGTTCCAAAGGCGTAGTTCCAGAGGGAATAGTTCCACGGGCGTAGTTCCAGAGGGCGTAGTTCCACAGGTCATAGATCTAGAGAGCGTAGTTCCAGAGGTCATAGTTCCAGAGGTGTAGTTCCAGAGGGCGTAGTTCCATAGGTCATAGTTCTAGAGGGCGTAGTTCCACAGGTCATAGTTACACAGGTCACAATTCCACAAGTCATAGTTCCAGAGGGCGTAGTTCCAAAGGTCATAGTCCCAGAGGTGTAGTTCCAGAGAGAATAGTTCCAAGGGCGTAGTTCCACAGGTCATAGTTCCAGAGGGTGTAGTTCCAAAGGGCGTAGTTCCAGAGGTCATAGTTTCAGAGGCGTATTTTCAGAGGGTGTAGTTCCATAGGTCATAGTTCCAAAGGGCATAGTTCCAAAGGGTGTAGTTCCACAGGGCGTAGTTCCAGAGGGCATAGTTCCACAAGTCATAGTTCTGGTGGCGTACTTCCAGAGGTCATAGTTCCAAAGGGCTTAGTTCCAGAGGTCATAGTTCCAGAGGCGTAGTTCTAGAGATCATAGTTCCAGCGGCATAGTTCTAGAGGGAATAGTTCTAGGGGCGTAGTTCCAGAGGGCGTAGTTCCATGACCTCTGGAATTGACCTATGGAACTATGCCCTTCGGAACTATGACCTCGGGAACTACGCCCTCTGGAACTACACCCTCTAGAACTACGCCTCTAGAACTATGACATGTGGAACTACGCCCTATGGAACTCATAGTTCCAGAGGCGTAGTTCCAAAGATCATAGTTCCAGAGGCATAGTTCTAGAGGGAATAGTTCTAGGGGTGTAGTTCGAGAGGGCGTAGTTCCATGACCTCTGGAATTGACCTATGGAATTACGCCCTTCAGAACTATGACCTCTCGAACTACGCCCTCTAGAACTACACCCTCTGGAACTACGCCTCTAGAACTATGACATGTGGAACTACACCCTATGGAACTACGCCTCGGGAAGAGGGCGTAGTTCCAGAGGTCATAGTTCCAGAGGGCATATTTCCATAGGTCATAGTTCTAGAGGGCGTAGTTCCACAGGTCATAGTTCCATAGGTCACAATTCCACAAGTCATAGTTCTAGAGAGCGTAGTTCCAGAGGTCATAGTCCCAGAGGCGTAGTTCCAAAGGGAATAGTTCCAGGGGCGTAGTTCCAGAGGGCGTAGTTCCACAGGTCATAGTTCCAGAGGGCATAGTTCCAAAGGGCGTAGTTCCAGAGGTCATAGTTCCAGAGGCGTAGTTCCAGAGGGTGTAGTTCCATAGGTCATAGTTCCAAAGGGCATAGTTCCAAAGGGCGTAGTTCCACAGGGCATAGTTCCACAGGGCGCAGTTCTAGAGGGCATAGTTCCACAGGTCATAGTTCTAGAGGTCGTAGTTCCAGAGGTCATAGCTCCAAAGGGCTTAGTTATGGAGGGCGTAGTTCCAGAGGGTGTAATTCCAGAGATCGTAGTTCCAGAGGCGTAGTTCCAGAGGGCGTAGTTCCAGAGGGTGTAGTTCCAGAGGTCATAGTTTCAGAGGCGTAGTTCTAGAAGGAATAGTTCCAGGGGCGTAGTTCCAAAGGGCATAGTTCCATGACCTCTGGAATTGACCTATGGAACTATGCCCTTCGGAACTATGACCTTTAGAACTACCCCCTCTGGAACTACGCCCTCTGGAACTACACCCTCTAGAACTACGCCTCTGGAACTACACCCTCTGGAACTACGCCTCTAGAACTATGACATGTGGAACTACACCCTATGGAACTACACCTCTGTAACTATGACCTCTAGAACTACGCCCTTTGGAAATATGACCTCTGGAACTAAGCCCTTTGGAACTATGACCTCTGGAACTACGCCCTCTGGAACTATGACCTATGAAACTACGTCCTCTGGAACTACGCCTCTAGAACTATGACCTATGGAACTACGCCCTCTAAAACTTGGGAGTTTACGTGTGGACTCCGGGCCATATGCACACCAATAACTAGATAAGAACAATGATAACAAATTAGGAAACATGTCGACACTCATTTTCCATAATGAACTTGAATTAGAAATTTAAAATCATATTAAGCAAATAAAGACTCACATAACATATTTGAGATATGTGTTAATACGAGTACATGCAATCCCATCCACTTCTTTAGATCGCTTTGTATTAACAACAAATTCAGTGGGAGCATCTTCATTTGATTGCTCTCCATTTATAAAATCTTCAAGTCGACTATATGGAATATTAGAAACTTGATCCCCTCCAATTTCTGTCCATGTTAGATCTTTAGTTGAAAATTCTATCATATCTTCAGGGTCTTCAGTGTCCAACTCCATAATGTCTTCCCACTTTCCCATCTATAGAATACCTTTAAAAATTTGAAGTTTTAGAGATCAACACATACAACATTGAGTTTTTATAAAGATTTGTCAATGTTCTCTAATACTCAATATTGCATTATAATCTATTTTATGTCATCCATTCTTCTATAATCTAAATGGGATAACATGATAGAGTAAAATTCGGGACAATGATGAGAGTAATGAGATCTCATTGACTCGTGTACATAACGTTTTATAGAATAATAAATCACGATGTTTTTTACAAACATAGTATCTAATGTTAGTTACATGAATGTGCTTAATCAACCATACCCATGCATATTCAAGATATATGCATATACATGCATGTGTGTACATGTGTGTGCAATATTACAAATGAAAAAACTACTTCTCTTCATTGATATTACTATAACCCGGATGCATTTAATATGTGTATTCATATGCGTGTGGGTTGATGGTTGTAGCTAATTTCAATGCACATTAGCTTGGAGATGAACTTTGAAAATGCATCTTGTAGTATTTTGACTTGAATGGTTTTAATTGCATCTTGATATATGT
>ML780740.1:2389605-2434569 GCA_009831015.1 Picea engelmannii
GATCCCTAGGAAATATTTGGGGAGCATTATTTGGTCTCCTATAGTTACCTCTGTTATCATTGTTTTAATCATTTCTATATGTCTGTTTCCCTTCTGACTTTAATTTTTCAATTTCAGTGGAGAGAGATTTTACTTATTTGGTCAACTCATCTACTTGAGAATGGACAACAGAGGAATCAGAAGTTGAAGCTTCAACTTTTTTTTTTCTCCTATCCCTATCAGATTTCCCTCTGAGCTTATCTGATGCCACTATGTTGGATTCTACCTCTAAGGCGTCATCTTTCATGTGAACCAAAGAAAGTGACCTTTTTTCTCTCAAAAGGAGGCGGAATTTGGAATCAAACACACTGGCATAAGTGATTTTTTCCATGGTTTCAGTGGGTTTGATCTCATCAAGGATCTTGTACATTTTGTTAAATCTTTTAGAAAAGTCAGAGACATACTCTCCTTCTTTCCTTTTCAAAGATCCAAATTTAGTGTGTAGTACAAAAAATCCTTTTTGTCACCCCAATGCCTCGAGAAGGCTTCATCCAATGCCTCAATACCAGTAATGGATCTAGGGGCCAGACCCCTGAACCACTTCCTAGCCTCACCAAACAGGCTTTGGACGAAAAACCTCATCCAAACATCTTCATTTTCAGTATTTTGGTTATCTGCATAGCTGTAGAAAGCAACAAGATGTTCCTCAGCTGTTACATCTTCTTCTCTCGTGAACTTAGGCATGTATTTCAAATAATCTCTAGGGGGGAGATCATTCAGTGGTTGAGGTAAGAGTAGAGGAGCATATCTTGCAACCACTATGGCATCCATCCTATTTGCAGGGGGGTTAACAACTGCCATTTGATTTTGGATTCTTGGTAAACAAGAAGGAGAAGGAGATTTGACTTTGTGTAGAGTTGGAGACAAAGGAACAAATGAAGGGGGGGGTTTCAGTTTTCACAATAGAAGGTTGAGTCTGGGAAAAGGATGGTAAGTCCTGAGAGGGAGATGAAGTTCCTACTTCTTTGGCAGCAAAATTTTTAACAGAAAGAGGTGTGGAAAAACCTAAAGTTGGGAAATATTCAAAACTATCAAGACTAAAACACTTCTCAATATTAGGGGAAGAGAAAATATCAATGTTTTATTCTTTCAATTCAGTTTCAAAGGAAGAGTATTCAACAGGAAACTCTTCAAAATCAAGTTTTTTAGATACTTCAGCAGAAGATAAAGGAAGCTTACTTGATAAAACAGCTGGAGTATCAAGAGTGGAATCAGGCAAATGACCAGAAGCACTTGTGGCAGCAGCAGAAAAACTTTTTTGGGAAGCTTTTCCCTTCTTTATTATCTTCTCTGGGTCATCCTCAGGTGGTACCAAAGGTAGTTGTGGATTTGATCTCGTATGTCTACATTTAGGTGCCAAAGCTGAAACAATGGAGTATCCAGGTGCAATATGCAATCTTCGAAATACTCAGTTCTAATGCACCTTTAGAACTAGAATACTGTGTCATTTTAATCCCAGGGAAAAGTCTTCAAATAGTTCCCTGGCAATGTCGCCAAGAATGTTAGCACTAGGAGTCACCTTCATATTGCATGGAAGGCAAGCCCAGTACCCATCAAGTTATAAGTGAATGTAAGGGTGTTTAAAGGGTCAAATGGAAAAGGACTCAAGTGATAATGTTCTAACTCATATAACAGGGCTAGCATACACCAACAATTAAGGTCTTAACTAATTTCAATCAGTAGTTTGGGAATAAGTATGAATAGAGGGAAGACTTGACTGAGAGAAGTGTAGGGGTTGTTGTAAACATTAGGTCAACAAGAGCCTAAAGAGGAAATCTTCTTAACACAAGATCTTCTTGAAATAAGAAACTAAGGAAGATAAATAAACATCATGATAACATAATGATCAAACATCCATCATAACATCACCACAATCATTCATGTGAATCATTCAAAGCATGAACATTTAGCATCAGAAGAAAATAGACTGAAAGATAAACTGATTTCTATTAGTCAAAAAGTCTTAAGTCCAGTACATCACTAGATCACAGTTACTTCATCAAAATATTACAGTATAAGGGAGCCTTGCTCAACCATCCGAACCTACCAAAGAAAATGATCTATCTATTTATAACAAAAGGGAGGCAACATCTGGAGGTATGAGTTGGCCCCCTCCCCTTAAAAAACTCTAAACATTTATTTTCTCTAACAACTTATCTAACCATCTATGCTATAAAACAGGAAAATGTTGGTGACTAATCCAACTGAAATTCAAACTGAATTGATTCCCTTTTGTTGTTCAGCTCCTTGTTTTCCATGTGTCCTTCAAGGCATGTGGTTGTATTCATAATGCCAGTTGTTGCTTCTCCATCCTTCTTCATCATCAATTTATCCAAAAGTTGTTAGCTTGGTCCTCCTAGATCCATGGTCTTCATTGGCAGCTTCCTTGGGTAGAAAAACTAGGTAGCACACTACAAGGAGAAAAGGTAGTGCCTGTAGGTAGTGTCACTATGTTGCATATGTGTACAGACTCTACTCTCTGTGCAATATTAGGTAGATCCTATAGGTAGTGCCTCTGTGTTGCGCCTCTGTGCCAACCTTTACCCTCTGTGAAATATTCGGTAGCGCCATTAGGTAGCGCTTGTGTGCCAATTATTTCCCCCCTATGAAATATTAGGTAGCGCCTCTTACGATGCGTGTGTGTGTAGGTTTGGGTAGCATTACAAAAATGCAGCGCCTTCAATCCTTGAACATGTACAGAGTAATTTATGGTTTTTCATGATGACAAAACTGTTTTAATCAAGAGCCTTGACTGCACAATAGGTAGTGCCTTCTACCAATGAGGAATCTAGCACTTAGCAAAAACCCAAAACCCAAATAGTTAAGTGCTTAGAAGCATGTATAGATGGCAGAGATAATATTTTCATATTGGTTAACCCTCCCAAAAAGATGCATCCTAAAAAATGGGACTTACCCTTACCATCTATTTTGTCATTTTGACACTTAACCTAATACTCTTTCTGGTAGAAAGAGGATCTTCAATTGACACAACAAGCTTCTTCTTCTTAGCATTGAAAGGCTTCTTTGGTGTAGCTATGCTCTCCTTAGGTGCTATTTTTTCATCTTCAATGGCAGCTTCAACCAACCCCTGTAGATTTCTTTGGGCTACCTCATCTTGAAAATGCTTCAGCTCTGCCTTTAGCTTCCTGCTCTGAGATTGGAAGCCTTTGTTATGCCTATAGAGATTCCTTAGCTGTCTATGAAGGGGTTGGGCCCTCCTTGCTGCAACTCTTGCCAAGTCAAGGGTGTGATTGTAACCATCCATGAGCTCTTTCATCTAAGCCAAGTTGACCTTATCTTCTGCTTTAAGACGAGCTATTTCTTTTCTTGCATCTCTAAGCTGCTTGATAAGTCTTTTGTAGGTCTGACTGTCAGGAGGAACAATGGCATGTACAGTCTCACTAGGATTTTTCTCAGACTCCTCTTCCTCCTGCATGGGAAGTGGCTTGTCTATCTCATCGGGTTCCTTGATGACTTTACTTTTATTATTCTTTCTCAGGACAGGGGTTTCATCTTTTCTTTCACCAGGTTTCTCAATGCCTTTCTCAGAGGTTTCATATTTACTCTCTAAAGGTCTTTTAGTACCTTTATCCTTAACCTTCTGTATAGGGGTTTCTTGTTTTCCTTTAGTAGGCTGAGAACTACCTTTACCCTTCTTCCTCTAAATAAGGGTTTCTGATTTTTCCTCCACAAGATTTTCAATGCTCTTACCCTTCTTCTTTTTAATAGGGGGCTCAGGTAAGGATTGCTCTTTGAAAACCTCCTTAGGAATTGATGACCTTGTGAAAGGTATTTTACCTTTGATTTCAACTGTTGGAGGAGAAGAGGGAAAGAGGATCTTCTTCCCTTTCTTGGATGCAACTTTGGTAGAAGAAGCCACCTCTTCTAACCCTGGTGGAGGAGGTGGTGAAAACTCTCTGTGTGGAGAAGGAAAAACTTCCTCCTCAGCCTTTATGACCTACTTGCTTATCTCTGGAAATTGAATAGAGGTTATGCCCTTTCTCTTCCTACTGGTCCTTGCTTTAGAAGTACTGGTGGGTGACAAAGGACTTGCCTTCTGTGATTGAGGAGTTGGTGCTAGATCCAACTTGAAATGAGAGGTAACCACAAAATGTTCCCATGAAATCTCTTTCTTACCCAATTCCTCAAATACTAGCATTCTGATTAATCCAGAGTGGAAAAGGCTAGAATCCACATCCTTATATTTGGATTGAACCCTATCTGACATTTTACCTATGCTTCTTAACAGGTTATTCATCTCAATCTTACCAGTAAAATGCAGCAACAACCTTATGTGGTAATGGTACAATGTGTTAAATCTCCCTTCACAAGTAAAATATCTCTGTATGATCTTCAATAATCTGTCAAATTGTTCAACCAATTGACTGCTTGGCATACTCTTAAACAATTCATTGGATTGATATTCAGGTTTAAAAAGATCCTTAGCAAACACTGAACTCAAAACCATGGCTTTGAACCACTTTTCACCTGTAATGGGGATCCCTATTGCAACTGAGATAGAGGCTTCAGTTACCTCAAATTCCAAATACCCAACCTTGGTTTTCCTGCCATCAAAATGTAATGCAAACTCTTTCTCTACCTCTGGGTGGCCTCTCTGCATGTTCTGACAGAAAGAGAGGCACCCTACTCTCTGAAAGGCCTCTCTTGCCATGGGCTCTGTATCAAAAAGACGCATGTCCACTGGTTCTGTCCTAACTATCTTGCCTCCTTTGTGTGCCTTCTTCGATTTAGGGGTCTCCATGACTCAGAATGAGGGCTCTTGAAAGGCTTAAGGGATGGTAATGATCAGGAAGGCTTTGAATGGGGTTTCAAATATACAAGGCTGACCCTATGCAACTAAGTAAAACGTTTGATTTCGAGATGAAAGGAGGCAGGGGAAGCAGCGAGAGGTTAAGCAGCGCCTCTGGGTAGTGCAATGCATACGTAGAGGATAGACTAGTCAAGAGATTGCAACTTCAATGGCTAAGGAAGGCAACATTAATCTGACTCATATACGGGCCATGAGGTTTACAGGTCTAAAAAAGAGAGGAGGTGAAGCTATCATACAAAGATGGATCCTTTACCACTGTGCAAACTTAGAAAACCAAAACCTGAGCACAAACTTAATGTAAAAATTTAATATGCAGAGGAGGCAACACGGGATACCTGTGGAGTAGACACCTGTTGAGATCTTCAACACAATATTAGGATGAAATTTGAGAGAACTTCAGCCCTAGAATCTTTCTCAGTATCGGATTTGGTTGACATGCGGCCGCCTGATCAGAACTTATGAATTTTCACAGCGCAGCACTGTTGAGTCTTTCAAATTTGAAAACGTTACCAAAGATCATAAATGCAAGATCTTTGAAGGCATCTTTAACCGACTTCTGACACTGAAAACAAGGGACATGACATCAGTCATGGAAATCATGGCTTGGGGTAACAGTGTGACGAACGTGATAGGCGCTACGAAACTGCCTGATGAGTAGGCAGCACGTCCAGTTCAAAATGTGATTAGAAAGGTAAGCGAGGACGTTGAGGTATGCCTATGAGGTCATGAGTGAGGAGAGATGAGTGTCACATCAATCTAGTCATGGGAGGGATCGACCTTGGGACAAATCATGAAGGGGACCAAAATAATACATGAGCTAGAAATGGTTTAAGGATCAAAAATCATTTTGAGGATCAAATTAGAGCTAAGACTCAAAAACTTTAATCATCCAAGGGGTCCTACCAATCATAAATTTTAAAGGGATGAGACCTTAAAAGAAAAAATTAAAATCTAAGGATTAAAAAAGGATTGCAAACAAACTAAAAAGACCCAAGGCAATTTAGTGTGATAACACATTCAGTAAAGAACTTAAGAAAAACACTCTTTTTCCTAACAAGCAATATAACTAACCTAACTACTTAACCAAACGAAGAAATGGAATATTTTTCTATTTTTTTATGCTTCAAATAAGAAACTTGAAAATGAATTCTTTTTCTTTTTCTTTAAAGCAAGCAAAAAGGGGAAAAAGTGAAGACAAGCATGACCAAAAAACTGACTTATGGCTCACTGTGGATCACAGGGAGTCACTAACGATACCAAACAGGCTGATCAGAAAAGACTCACAAACTCATCTAAAACCCTTTTCAAAGAAAAACACAAGAAATATTTAAAATATAAGCAAACGGATGTCAAACCCATGCTAAAGACTGCAACTACAGATACCAGTACTAAATCAAGAAACCCCTGAGAAGTATGACTTCAATCAGGGAAGAGGTTGACTGCCTCTTCTTGAAGAAAGACTTTCTTGACACAAGCATGCTACTGACACTTAAGCAGCCTGTGTATGTAAGCGGGTTGTCCAAAGGTAGGGCACGTATGTATGCGTGCAGACCCACTACAGGCCGCGTACACCTCTGTAACTTATCAAAAAAAGAAAACTAACAGTCAGGCTGACAAGGCAGGAAGTACTGGTATGGCAGACCAGAATCCCTTAAAGACTCAACAACTTACAAAAAAATCAAAAAGGTAATCAAACCAATTAAAAACACCTAAAAATATCGCCTAAAAACTCTAGAGGCTTCCCTAGTATGGTCGCCAATTCTACTATAGCGGGAAACCCCCCCTATGGACTACACTAGGGTTCAACACATAGGCAAATATGACCGTCTAAAAGTCTCCTACTTTTTATAACTACCCCGACTATACCCCACATTCATACATGAAATACAAAGTAAAAAGATCCGGTAACTCTACCTTAAACTCCGCGTTCGGTGTCGATCCTTTCGCGTTCGATTGCTCCTCAACTACAAGTCTCCTCCCAAGGCTGACCTACATTCACAAAAAGACAAACAAGAAACTACGAACATGCATCTCACCTATGAATTAGTGGGTTAGATGTCATAATAAAACATAAATCAAACATAAATATTGAACACATCATATGGCGGGACAGAAAAAGTATTCCTTTTATTGATATCACAAAGTTTACTTACAATGAGATTGGCGGCTGCTCCTCGAACCTGGTCTGGGCTCCTCTTCACCAAGATCCAACTTCGCTTCCATGTATCTTTCTCCTCTCACACTTATACTAAGGAAATGACATAGGCTTATGATGGAGGAAAAAGGAAAGAATAGGGAATTCTGGCTCAAAACTCACAAGGTGGCTACAAATTCTTGGGGCAAGGAGGGGATGTGAAACGGGTAGAGTTTCACTATTCTTACGCTTGTGTATGGAATGAGACCCCAACACCTCCTTTTATATGACAAAAAGGATGGTTATTCGATTGGGTGTCAGGCTATAGGCAGTGGGATAGTTGGGAAACTACCCAATAGCCCGTAATCTCAACTAATTCCTTGCAACTTTTTAATTTTTACAACTTTTGTGGGTATACACGGGTTGTAATGGTGCAGCTAGCATATGTACGCAGGTTGTAGTGGTGCAACAAGTGTATGTATGTGGGTAGTAGTGGACTAGGGCCCGTACATATTCAAAAATAGTGTTTTTAAGAAGAGTTGTACAGTGTTGGCTTGGCAAAAATAGCAAGTAAGATGGCTTGATGCCAGGTATGCATGTATGGTGCAATTTAGGGTTATAACATCCCTGGACATATTTGGCATGGATTCCTTGTGAGCCTATGAGCATGGATTCATGGGGAGACTTTACGTTTTGAGCATGTTAGAGAGACCTTAGATCTACAATGATGTTAAGGCGTGAAAGTGGTTGATCTTATCTACTACATAGTCAAGTGGAGTAATTGCAACTCATTGCAAGCGCAACTTCTATTTTAGATTTTTCAATATTTTGAAGATAAGAACCTTATTTTTTGTTCCACGTATCTTGCATCAGATTAGATAATTGCTTCCACTCAGATATATTTTATGCATGTTAATATCATTCTTTTAAAGGAAATGAAGTTTAGATTTTCTTACATAAACCCCTCTTAGCCTTTTTTTATAGCTAGAGTGAACCATTGCATTAGGAAATGATGCATGAGAACTAGGTGTTGTCGCAAGAGTTGACTCTAGGTTGTAAAAGAGCCAAGCCTTAGCACATTTTTAAAAGAAACAAATCTTGTTGATTGATCAATCATAGGAGGCTGCTAGAACTAGGTTGAAAATAGTCATTCCACTCATTTATAGATCAGAAATGAAAAGGCATGACCTCGTTTGTTTAATTCATTTTTAAATCATGAGGATGGATAGAAGATAGGGGATGAACACAATTGAAAGAAAAATCCAAGTATCTGGTCTTCCTTTCAATAGAAGAAATAACATTGAACTTCAAATATCTGAACACAGGTCTTGTCTCACTCATAGAAAGACAGAGGAAAGGCTATGAACAAATAAGACTTGTAAATAAGGAAAAACGATTAAGATGCAGGTCTTGTTCTACTCATGGCAAAACAAAGGAAAAAATGCACTTTAAGGAATGCTTTAAACTAGCTACAGCAGAGGTATTACTGAATTGTAACCATTACAGGCTGAAATAATGAATGGAAGGAAGAAAGAGCAGTGATGAAAACTTCAGAAACAATAATACAGGAAAAAGACAGAATTAGACAGTGACAAAGTATAGAATCTCTTGGCACTCTGTTCTATATTTGCTGAAAAAGATTGCATTACAAACCCAACCTCCGAAAGGCCCCCCCTCTTTTCTCTTGCATCAATACCTATTTAATTACCCTCACCCACAATACGTTACATCACTCATATCTATGCATTTACAAAAATAATCTAAAAGAAATATGAAACGATTCATCTTCATGGAAAAATGCAACTGCCAGGTGTTCTGCCATTACTAGCATTGGTGTGCGCTGGAAAAAAACTCGTTCAGATACCCCTGGTCTCTGCCATTTCAGCAACATGTGTCTTCACTGCCTAGCATAGAGAACCTTCCCCATAATGCTTGAACCATTCCCAGCTTATCATGTTTATGTGCAATCTGTAGTAAAGTTCCAGTGGTAGTATTTTTACGCCCACGTAAAGCAGCTATATCATTGCACACTTACAAGGGAACAGGCTGCACTTGATCACCACTACTGGTAGAAAAAACAAATAAGTTTCTAAGATTTTGTGGAGAATGGTTAGTTTGTCCCCCACTTTCTGATCCAGATCTGTCTACTGGTGTAACGGTATCCATCTCACTTCTCCCGTTGAAAGGGCCCTCTTCATTAACATCTTTTGGCCCATTCTCAGGCATTTCTTCGATTGCAGTCATTCGCTTCGTAATTGCACCTTGCTGGGAGAGATGATGAGAGCCAATGGCCAAAGTGACAGAAAGAATAGTCGACATAGCAATGGGAATACGACTGATTAGCAAAACCATGCGATTGTTGATTCCCTTCCTGTAAGATCGGTGTTGAATAGGATTCATGACAATAATCTCCAAAATAATGCCAATAGCTATGGAACAAATACAAAAGCTTCCTATAGTTGTAAGGACCTTCTAGAAATGCCCGACAACTTCTGTCGAGTCAACAAGATGAGCAACTTTACCAAAGAATGTATGAACACCAGTAGTAATGACAACAACCTCAATTTCTCCTTGCAAAATTCCAATCACTTCTTTGTGTATCTTCACTCTTTGGGAGTACGAAAATAGACCAGTTTTACCTCTCCTTCTTGTTTGGCCTTTTCAAACATTTGTTTATACGTCAAAAGATCATTGGAATCAAGTTGTTTCCGTGCTGGACCTAGCTCTATGCCCCTCGCTCTGGTGGCAAAGTTCAATGAACTTAAGGTTTCTCCTGAGTCACACTCGTTAGGGCTAATTTGCACAAACATTAGAGTTTTCGAGTCTCCTCCTAATGAGTCTTGGAGTAAATGTGTAAGCTTGGAATTCATGTAGGGTATGTGGCTATTTTTTGGTTGCTAATGCAGATATAACATCACAAAGAGCAGAAAGAGATTTGTTGATAGATTGAGCTTCTTTAAGGCACTCCGCTTGAACACCTGCTTTTGCTATTCTTTCACTTCCTGCCAGATCAACAAGCCACAACTTGCTCCTGGTACATTCCCCACTGATTAAGTTCTCTCCTTTTACCATCACACAAAGTACACAGTGAGAACGACTACTATGCTCATTAGCATTGGTAGAGCCAACAACCCTTGCACTGCTTCCAGTTCGCAAAACTTCCCAGACCTCATTCATGGTGTGTACTTGTGCTTCAACAAGTCCTGGAACATGATGGACACCTTCTGCTAACTGTTTTATTTCAAGCTTATTAACAGTATGCCCTGGCTGAGTTGGGGATGCAAGTAGATCATGAATCTACTCATTGTACACTTCCAATACACTTACTGAGATATCATATTTAAATAATCCATTTCTCTCATTAGCTACTCGAAAGAGCTCCTCCAATGTCCGATAGTTTACTCCCCTGTTGTCAGGCTTCCCTCCATGGTAAATGTCTTCCCAGATCTAGTTTTCACATAGGCAAAGATACACACATTATATCCATCCAAAACTGACACGACAATTGGTGCAGTATCGGCAAAAACAACCACTTGATCATCTTGAGTAGTAAAAACATGATCAAATTTGAACACCTTCTTTGAAGAACCATTAACACGGATGCTCAGTCCATTTTCTCTAGCTGTATCAAATTATGCCACTGAAGAAGCTCCCGCAGATATTTCTTCATCACTCAATGGACGACATCTACAGAATACTCTGATGTTTCCTCTGAGCTCCTCATCGACGTTGAGGATCCCGTCGCCCAGGAAATCGCGCACCACGTCTCGATGGGCAGACAAAGAAACGTTTGAAATCGTGCCCGAACTCCTCGCTGTCAAAGACAGGTCTCGCATGTAGGGGGTTTCGAATCTGTCATCTGGCTTATCTACCGCAACATGTTACAGCTCTTCGAACCGTTACAAATCGTTTTGACAAGTGGGGTATTGATAATTCCTTTGATGTTGAAACGCTTCTGTCGACGCTTTAAACGATGCCTGATTATTCTCTGGGGATATAGACATAATTCTTCTCTTTTCTATGTTTAAACAATCTAGAACTCTGCCTCTTCCAATCTGACCCGTGCTCCGTCTCTCTGGTTATTCACTGACCTCGTTTTTGCCAGTCTGGACAAGGGTTTTAGAGTAACGACTCTTGGCTTTCTTCAACGCGCAAAAATCCTAATTTTCCTCACGTCCACATGAAAAACCTTAATGCATGCAACCAACGAGGCATTGCGTTCAAGTGACCGACGTGAAGAATCCTTGCACAACTTTGTAGCCGAAACCATTGCTAGGCTTCCACTGCATAGAGAACCTTTGCCAATTTGTGAGCTCCATATCCAAATGCACTTCGTATACGATAGAAGTTTGCTTTTCTCACACTCCTCCCAAGATTATTATTTTTACGTAATGGATCAACTACATTCAAAAACTCGGAGATAAATTGTCGACTATTACTATCATGGCCATTTGGAACATCAGAGTACTTATCAATACATTTCTTTAGAAATTCCTTGCTAAGCAACAGTTTGCCTCCATCTGTTTGAGGTGGTTCATCTGTTATTTGTGGAAGAGCGACTTTAGGAACAAGACCCTGTATGCTGACACAATAATTGTCCCAATTGAACTTGCTAAAATAATCCAGAAATCTAAATAAAACCTCCAGTGGATCCCGTAGTGATGCATGGAAAAAATGAAAAATATACAGGACCAATGTCTCCAAAGCATATGTAGAAATAAGTCCATGATGAGTGCCAAGAATACGGCTTTCATAATAGCACCATGCTTTAACAAGTATAATACTACGTTTGAATAAGTGTTTCTTCCCAATCAACAGGTTTACCTCCTCAAGAAAGCAAAGGGTACCAAGTCCTCCAAGTTGATCGAAGGAGATGTCTACAACAATGTTTTCAACAAGACATTTCACAAGCTTGACCTTGGGCAGCACTGTCAATTTTGATATCGGTTACAACACTAGGCATGATGAAGAGGATGAAAAAAAGTCTTGAAGGTGAGAATTGAGATTGAAAAATATTACAATAAATTAGGATGATGAAGTCGCCATCGAAGAAAGGATACATAGTAATTGGCAATGTAGAAGGATGCTACCATGAAAGAAACATTAAATATGCAATGTGATTAAACTACCTAACAAGAGAAGAGTTGAAGAAAAAACATGTAGTGTGGATCATAGTTACCAATTTTGGCCAAATCAGGGCATTTATAATGAAAATTCAAAAATTTGATTCATCTAATGAATTGTTCAAATTGATTTGATTTGCCAAATCTATTGCCACTCTTCCCCCTTTACCTTAGCTACTTAATCAACTAAATTTGGGTTTGGAATTAATTCCACCCCCATTATTAACTTAGATGATTTTGTTTGCTCCTCTGTGACTAGAAACTAGTTGAAGCCTTAACTTGATAGCTTGATCTACCCGATGCATTAGAGCTTCTAGTTGAGTCAATTTGGTGTCTTTAGCCAAGAGTAAAGTGCAAAAACCTTTCTCATTTTATCACTGTGTGGTAGACCGATTGATAGTTTGGTTTTCCCTAGGGGATTAATTCTACAATTATGTAGTAGATGGAGCAAATATTGACTATTACATCACTAACATCCATAGGATTGATTACATAAGGTCACTTTTCCCACTATATTTTGGTTAGATCAAATGAAAAACTTCCTCCCTTGTGCTTTTGCTTGTGTTTGTCCTATGAAATTGTGCTTTTGGAAACATTGTTAGGAATGTCGAGATTTAGAAGGATCAATAGAAGAATAAATGGAACCAAATCTCGCCGAAATTATAAAAGAGCATTCTCCATCTAATTTCAAAATACATCCACTCCAATTACTAAACTATAACTATATTACATCTTATCAAGTTTTTTATCTTAGCCAGCCTCTCCCTTATGGGCTTCCATTATGCCACTCTGATGGTGCTTGAATGGATGGGTGGGCATTGCTCTAAATAGATTAAATCGACAAGAATTTAAGGGTATGGGTATCCTCCACATACATATCCACATTTAATTGTTTTAATTGTTGTCTACTCTTATTAGGATACTTGGTTTTTACCTAGGGCACCTAGGTTCAAATATTGTTCATTTTTACGTTTTCTCAGCAAATTTGGACAGATGTAAATATGTTTTCCAAGTAGATATCAACATATTGAGATGTATGTGAATATGTTTTCCAAGCATAATTGATTTATTAACAAAAATAAAAATTTAGTGAATGTCATAATTTTAAATATATAAATAAATAAAAATAGTTCAAGTTTTTCTTATTCGAATTTTTGTCTAATTTTTTGTTGAACTGGATTTTTTTTTTCAATTTTCTTCTTTACCATATCAAATTTGAATATGAATTTGAAGTTGAACTTGTTAACTATGGTATGCATATAAACCATTGGATATAAAATTCAGTTATCTAAAAAGATACATGGATGACGAAGAAGAAGGGAAGTACATTGAATCTCATAGAAGGAAAGCACAAGGGGATTTCAAAGGTTAGAGATCCAAAGAAGATTTTGGCAAGTGTAAACTTAATAGAAAAGAAGTCGGTGAAGAAGTAACCCTAACAAGCTACATTTGGTAATACTTCCAAAGTAAAGGACAAAAGGTGAGTAGTGATTATGTTGATGGATGTGAAAGGACCATAGGGAAAACACAAAAGAAAGAAGTCATAATAGGGAGTTGTAAATGTGGAAGACAAAGAGGCATGAATCGGTTATATAAGATGACCTTGTTAAAGGCACTAGTTACAAAGGAGACGAGTGCATCTCACAATTACGATAGATTTTGAAGATATATAGACCAAAACATGTAGAAGATGGTGCTCTCAACAATGTGAAAACTTGTTACATTGGCTAGCTGTGTAGGCATAGGTGAGGGTAGAGAATGTACAAAATAAAGTAGCTAGACTATGGAGTGATTAATATTTTAAAAAGGTTAAGTGCCAGTAGATAAGTAGAGAGAAACATTGTGGTGCATGTGCATTGTAATTGTGGCATATTGTTAAGCATTGTAATTGTGTTGTATTGTTAAGAAAAATATAAATGTTGATTTCCATGTGTGTTTAATTTATTATGTTGATTTGGATATGTGGGTATTGTTGTGCAACATCGATTATTGCACTAATATGATGTGCATGATAATGCAATAGAGAGTAGTGAGATGTTGAGTGAAATTTGGACATATATTCAGTTTGTAAATTAAGATGTACCAAATCTTTAAATTGTTACATGTGTACAAGTAATGGATCTATATGATGAATATGGTATAAAATCTAAACTTAAAAGCATGAGTATTGTCATTGTACAAAATCCATTTCCAAATGTGCAAACTTTTTCTGAATAATGTTGCACTTATAAGTCTACTAAGCACCTTGATAGATTGATAAGCAATGAATCTATGTGAAAATGATATTATATAATAATTATGTGAATATTTGTTAGATGATCAAGAATTAGATGATGATGGTATACATAACTTATGTATTTACCGAGGATAATGTTCCTTAGATATTGGTCATTGTATTATCTGTGATTGCAAGTTTGTTTCTAATGAGAGAATGGGTTCGTGATTCACAAGTTCCCAAGACATAATAATGGCGTTGTTTTAATAATTGTTGGTTTATAATTGTTAGTTTACCTGCAAGTTGTGCTTAAAAATTGTCTCTAACTTTATGGTGGGTTATTACTTATTGGCCCCAAGGATGTATGTGTGGTCCACTTCATGAAATCGTTGATGAAAAATAAATCCCATAAGATCCCTATTAAAACGTAAATATATTTATTAATATAAATATATTATATAGGATGATTGATACATTAGTGTCACAAATTGTAAAATTGTGATAAAGGGAGGTGTCTCTTCATGGCTTGATTATTAATATCTTACATTAATGTTTATAATAACTAATCCAGTACATCCTAAATTATTATATAATTAAGTACAATAAAAGTCACCCATTTTACTTGCTACATCCTCATAACAATGGAAGAAACCACATGATATAACTTTCGAAGTTTTAAACAATATATTTTCATTACAAATGGATCAATCCATCCTAAGTCAATTGTTTTCAACATTATTTGTTGGTAGGGTTCTTGGATGAAACTTATTCAATTGTAATTCCATGGATGGTTTTGATTTTGATTGTAATTTTTGGCATATGTTTGTATACCATTTGAATTCCTAACCTTTGTAATAGAGTCATAATGACAATCATGTTTTGAATATTGAGGATGATGATTTGTTGGTAAAAATTGATTTGGATGATTAGGGTGACAATATGGTCTAATAGTGGGTCTTTCTTTTGATACACTAGAAATAAACTTTAGTGTGTGAATATCCTTAGGTTGAGACAATATTTCATTACTAGGAATGGATGGGACTTCAATTGTAACCAAATCCATAGATACCACCTTGTCATCGAACTATTTCTTGATATTAATTCCTAGATGTTTTTTGTTTAATAAAAGGGTGTTATGGCCTAGTTTTGTTTAAATATTAGCATAGAGATGATTTCAACAAAGACAAATATGCAGATGACCAAAAGCCACATAATATTGAGTACATGAAACTACAAAATCTTGAGCATGCTAAGTCAAATGAGCCATGTGATACATCCTATGTCCCCAGTCTCTTCAACCCTTTGTGCATGTTTTTAAAGGTGCATGTCATTTTGTATGAGTGGGTTACATGTGGAAAATTCTCCAATATATTTGAGAATATTTTGTAACCACTCTAGTTTCCTATATATATGAGGATTGTAGTGAATCTAAGAGAGATAACTTAGAGAGTTAGTTAGTTTTTCAGTAGTGAAGTTTGGAGTTATGAAGTTTTATTCTATGTATGAGTGAGTTACATAAAGTATATTCTTCAATGCATTCAAGAATATTTTGTAACCACTCCAATTCTCTCTCTCTCTCTCTCTCTCTCTCTCTCTCTCTCTCTCTCTCTCAATACATGTGTGTGTGAGGATTGTAATGAATCTAGGATAATTCATAGAGTTAGATATATGTTTAGTTGTTAAGTTAGAAGTTATGAAGTATTATGTTTTGTCACGAGTTATTTGCAAGACTCATTTTGTATTGTTTATTTTGTTAATACAATGGAGAATTGTTTTATTCAAGTGTATGTGTTTATGATGTATATGGATGATCTTCATGTCATTATCTTTATCATGCACATTGTGAGTTCTATTAGCTTAAAGGAATGTGATTAAAGGAAAATGAATGGAATGCACACCCCCACTAAAATTTTGAATACTCTACTCATTATTAACATGGAAACCATCATACATGCCTCGAGTGATATCTCTAGTTCCTTTTGGGAGATTGAATATGTTGATGCACTAGAATACAACATGCATATGTTGGATGCCCTTTGCAAATCCCAGCTCTATCATAGAGCTAACAACATGGTTCTATTGTTGGGACCTTAACCAATGTAGAGTAATGGAGATGCGGTGAATAACAATGAAGGTTGAAATTCAAGATTGGTTGGAAGAAAGAATTCATGAATTTGCATGTCAAGAAAGTGTCTATGTGGAAGAGGATGTTGCATGATTTGGACATAAATACCTATTTGAGTGTTTGCATGATATTTTATAGGTAGAATTCCCTGTAAACTTGCATGAATGGCTAGAAAGAATTACAGAGAATCAATATCATTGGCTTCCACAGTTAAGAGTTGAGTGGACCACCGAGAAATTGCTAAGATTCAATGGTATGACCATAAGTTGACTTGAGAAATTGATTTTTGATGGTGTAGTGAAATTATATGCTTTAAATTGTGTCCTATACTTCCATCATTCATTGACTAAGGCATTTGAATCCTTTAAGAAGGGACTATGTGGATGATTGATTGAAGAAATATTGGCGTGGATACAATATTGATGGTGGAATGGGGTATGTTTCCAAGTCCTTTTGAAATGGAAGCATAATCCCTATCAGGGGGTGGAATGGTGGGAGGACCTGATGGCAAGGTTGGTGTCATAAGTTACTTAATATACTGGTGGCATTGAAGGAAACATATTATAAAATAGAAAAGCATAAGCAAGAACAAGGGAACATAGAGATAGCAGAGAATTGGTGGTGGAGAGGAATGGAAAATATATGTGCTAGGAAGGAGTCATTGATAAGAGGATATGGTATTGAGCTCCATCTAGAGTGTGGGATGATGCAAATGATGAGATATGTGTGAGAAGGAGCTTTGTCTATCCTTGAAAGAAACGATGAATAAAGTGTGGTGGTGTAGAAAAGTTAGGAGTTCACAAAGGTGGAAGGAACTTATGGATAATTGAGATTGTAGTTGTGTGATGACACAGATGACACAGGGGATGCATACACTCAAAATGTAGTTGCAAATATGCTAGATGAGCCTACTAACCTTGGTGTTACTATGGAAGTGATGGAAGAGAAACATCAAGAGAGGCATTTGAAGATGATTTTGAGTTTGCATTATTTTGGTATTTTAATTCTACATAAATCCATGCCATAGAGAAAAAAAAAACCTAATTGGTAGTGAAGTTTGTCTCTCTTGTGTCCTATCCCCTATGCCTTTTGAATTTTTTCAATATCCCATGACCATTTATGCATAGAGTGCAAGTGTGTGTCTAATTATAAGTTTGAGTACTCTCGTGACCATGCCTTTGAGCAGTGTAAGTGTGACCACTAAAGGGAATCATAATATGTCTTCAACATTATCTAGTTCAATAAGTGATGTTGTAGAAGTAGCATTAGTTGTACAACAACTAGGTGCAAAGGGATTTGTGTTGGTACAGAGTCATCAAAGAATGGTGACAACTCAACTGAATGAATAATCTCTATGACTGTTTATTTCATGAAAAAGGTGACGAGGACACATAGTAGCACTAGTTACCTATGATGTTATATGGAATGTGAAAAGAACCATGGAAGAAACCCTCTTGGTGGAATTTGAAATGATTCTCTAAGGAGAAGTGATGCAATTATGTTGTATGAACTGTAAGTAGAGTGATTTCTCCCTACATGGGGCGACTTTGTCCAGTTGAGGGTAGAATTCATAAAAGTGTTCCAGAATCCAAAGTTATAATAAAAGAGCATTGCAAAGTTAAAGGAGATTAAGAAAAAGGTTGAAAACATTTTCTGGGAGTATGATCAACTCTTCCAATATTTAATGATTCAATCGAGCTACACCATTCAAGAAGTGCAACACAAAGAACAATTTATTAGTGGGTTGTTACCTCACTTGTAGATATTGTTGCTACAACAACTATTGTTAACATGGTAGGAAACTTTGTAACTAACTATGCGATTGGAAACCATTAGTGGATTGGATGAAGCTTTGGTGCTAAGGTTGGATATAGGATTAGTGCAATTCCAGTAAAATCCAACTGTTATTTCTAAGAAAATTTAAGAGATGGTGAAGGGAAAGTAGAGCACAAGAAAAGTAGTGTGGTACTTGTTGTGCAAATTATAATGCCACTTATGGAATGATTTCCCCATGGCCTAGAGATATGCCATGGTAGTGGTTAATCCATTAGTGGGAAATATGTTAGGAGAAGTATATGTCAAACTCTATGAACTATGTAGAAACCCCAACATGATCCCCATCATTTCATGTTCTTACATAAGTATAACACTGTGGTGGTAGTACATTGTGAATTTTGCAAGGTAAACACTCTTTGTACAAAGGACTAACACACATTTTCAATGCTTACTAAAATTTTTGAGAAGAATTTATTCATAATAGAGTAAGGAGGGGATGGTAATAGATGGTAGAATTAGAATTGGGATAACCAAGCACCAAGGAATGATCCAAATCATCATCCACCATGGTATTACAATTGTAATATAGGTGGGGAACATTGCACACAATTATCTACAACTATGTCAACCTCATTGTAGCCATTGTTGAAATATCAATCATAACATTGAGGATTGTCTAGAGTTGAAAGAAAAGTGGAAGGTGTAGGACAAGAGACAACACAATGTGAATATATTCAATTCAGAGCCATAGATTCTTATTGGTGATTTGGTGGGTCACACATATACATACATAAATATCATCAACTAGGGAGGATATAAGAAAAAAGAAGATGTGGGAGTCATAGATCAGGGGCCTATTTGTAGATTTCTATAGAAAGTGCCCACTTTTCATCTAACTTAGAAGAAAAAAATCATGTGCATTGTGATAGAAGTGATGTGAGAATTTTCCACACACGAGATGTTTGTTTTGAGGAAGTGGAAATATCATTATCTTTAGTCTAACTGTTGAGTGGATTCCCAAGCCTTCCAATTAATTCAGTTGAAGACAAAGGGATGGATAAAGACACTCATGTGGATCCTAAAATATGATCAAGTTGTATCCATTCTAAAGAAGGTACTTATGTGAGTTATGGGATCACCCACTGAGGTAGTTTATTTACCCCCAAAACATGTATAGAGAGAATATCAAGGAAGGAATTTTGTCTAAATGAATTAATTGAAGACTATGAGGTGTTATAGGTCATTCTCAATCTGGGATTGGAAGTGAACATCTTGCCCAAGAAGTCCAAGGGGTTCATGGGATGGCCTAGTTTGGTTTACTCGTCAATCCAATTAGATTTGGTTAACAAGTCATAGATCTTTCTAATTGTTGGATTGGAATAGATGGAGGTTGACATAGATGGTGTTAAGACCTATATATATTTAAATTCATTGAGATAATAGATGAAAAGGATCCCTACCTTGCACTACTAGGGATTTATTGGGATTTTGATAAAGATGTTGTATATCATCTAAAGCAATAGCCAGTGTCATTTTAGAAAGAAGGTTGTAGAGTTGTTTAGCCTTTGAATCTAACATTAGGTGAGAACTTTGTGGAACTAGAGGAAGAGGCTTTGGATGAGGGTACCCTAGATGAGTCGTATAATTTTATTATTGGGCATTGAGAAATTACATAAATCCCACGGTGGATGGAGAGGTAATTTGTGCATGTATGCTCTTTTTCAATGGATTCAAAATTTTCCTTTAATAGGTGGTAGAATTGTGAATGTGAGAAGTCTACACAATGGTGTGTGGTGCTTCGAGTATGCTAGTGGATTGGCATAGAGCTAGATGAACTTTTGAAATTTGACAACATGACCAACATGGTTGGATTTGTGGCCTAAGTGGAGGAATAGATTATGTCAGAGTAGAGGATTGTAGCATTGGATTTCTCTTTAGTAGAGACCCCTAGGAAATGATGGGTGACACATAAGAGTGTATTTCATTCTTGGGAATATATGGTAGAGGTATTACAGAATCACTTCCCATTGAACATTAGGGCTCAACCAAAAAACACCAACTCCAACACTATTGACTTCTCTCTACTATTTGATGGTACACCAAACTCACTTAGACATGCTTCCCATTGTGAGGTGCAATGAGTGGCTTAAATGTTCCAATTCAGTAATGGGTGCATAAATTTTTGCACACATTAGATCAATTGTAAAAAAATATTGGTACCTACATGTAGAAATGTAGAAGTGAATATATGCCATTGGTTGGATTTACAAGAAATATTGTGTGATACTTTCCAAATCTATGGGGAGGATATACAATTTTCTCTAATGATTCAATGCATTATGTTTTCCCATAGATGGATCATCTACAATGTCTAACCATAGGTTACATAGAAGGGGACCTTAGATAAGAACCATATGTAAAGTGGTACACTATAGAAGTAGACCTTGTAGAGGAACTCCAACATTTGTGGTTTGAGGAAAGAGAAGGACACCACACCATACAAGATACATGGGATACCAACAATCCAATGTATTACCATGAGCCACTGTGGATGAAGCAAGTTAACATCAACCACAAATGAGATGAACCTTGTTGTGATAGGGGATTACTAGGATTAACATATGGTCATAGTGATTATATCTCGTATCCCTTTTTCCACCAATTTTTATGGGTACGAAATGCATGGTTGGAGAGCTTCAAAAAATGAATATTGAATTGAAGCCAGGTGCTCAGATGTATAAAATGAACCCACACTACAAGGAGTAGGTTAATAGGATATATATATATATATATATATATATATATATATATATATATATAGATGTTGGATGTCAAGTTGATCTTTCCAATAGAAGAGTCTAATTGGATTAGTTTGATCATGATACATGGAAAGAATATACGTGGAATCTACATGTGTGTCTACTTTCATAGGTGTAGTGAGGCCTGCGTACATGACCCCTTTCCACTCCATCTAGTGATTGAATTTTGGATACGGTAAGAGGGAATGAGGCATACTCTTTTATAAATGGGTTCTCAAGTTATCATCGGATTTGGATAGCTGAGGACAATAAGAAAAAATCTATATTTGCTATGGAATGGGGGTCATACACATATAAAGTAATGCCCTTTGAGCTAAATAATGCACCTGTTATATTTTCTAGAGTTGTAGTTCTAGAATTCAAGGAATATATTCATAAGTTTGTGGAAGTGTATTTATATGACTAAACATTATACAGTTTTCCAAAATATCATGTTTTGAAGCTTAGACTAATGTTGGATAGGTTTCAATAGATGCAATTGTCATTGGATATTAAAAAGTACATCTTTTGTACTCCATTAGGTGTTTTTTTGGGGAATATAATGTGCAAAGAAGGATTGTTGGTTGATCCTACTAATTTCTCATTCATTATTAATTTTCTTATGACTAGGACTATAATGGCACTACATTCACGTTGGGCTAAAGAGGGTATGATCACGAATTTACTAGTTGGTACGTTGAGTTGACAACGTCGATGAAGGAAACATATGCAAAGGAGTGTTGTTTGTATGGAAAACAACCTGTGACGCAAGGTTTGCATAATGGAAAAAAATAGATGGTAATCACATCGATTCTAGTTTTCCCATACTAGAGTAATACTTTTCATGTACATATGGATTCCTTTGGCATCACTTTGGGTAATTTTGTGGCAAAACCAATGGAAGGAACAATAGACCAACTTGTTTATTTTGCAAGTACAAAATTTTAATGGGTTGAGAATAATTACACTACCACCAAATGGAAAGGATTGGCTATGGTGTATGTGCTCCATAGTTTATACATTATCTCCCAGGTTGTGAATTTAATTTTTTCACATAACACTTGGTGTTAAAGTATTTGGTCAAAAACCCAGTGTTGGAGTGGTATATCTACCATTAATTATTGTTATTCCAAGAGTTTGATTTTGAGGTGGTAGTGAAGTCAAGGAAGAAAAACATTGGGCCCGATCATCTTTCTCAAATCCACAATGGGTAAATTTCAGGGATAGTTGATGAATTGCCTAATGTTGATCTCTTTTGCATGGAATTTGTTTTGAACTTATTTGCATAGATTATGGAATTCCTCAATTCGTGTTAGCTATGGTATGCACAACTAGTTATCAGTTGGTATTAAGGAAATTGTATAAATTTGTGACCAATTGGATTCTAAGAAGATGTGCGTAAGGATACTATGTTGAAGGTAATGCAAATAGAGCTTTGGTAGCCAACTTTGTTCATGGAATATGTGAAATAGTGAGATATCTACCAATGCATGGGATGATTTTTGGCTTGAGATGAAATGTGGTGGAAATCGATTGTGGATAGGGAGACATTTTAGTGGTAGGCAATTGACTTTATTGGACCCATAAATCCACTAGTGTGTTATTTAGGCACTAGGTATATCATTAATGCCATAGATTATTTGATGTGTTATGTAAAGGATATGTTGACACAATATTGCTCAATAGATACTATTGCCAAGTTCATTTTTTGGCACATATTCAGAATATTTGGATGCTCATGTAGCCTTGGGGGGGGGGGNTACTAAGGACCAAGGTTTATCCAAGTAGGGTCGTTTCTAGCCTAAGGGGGGAAATAAGGCACAATGTTAATCATGGAATGTGATTGAAGGAATAAATTCACTATTGGAGGTACTATAGTACCAAGAGAATAAATGGAAGTGTTCTTTCAAACCATAACCCTAATAGGTAGCATTATTTAGATAGTAGGTATATCATTACTTCCATAGATTATTTGATGTGTTATGTAAAGGGTATGTTGACTTAATATTTCTCAATAGATACCACTTGCAAGTTCATTTTTGAGCTCATATTCTCAAGACTTGGATACTCGTGTAGCCTAGGGGAGGGGGGTACTAAGGCCCAAAGTTTATTCAATTAGGGTTATTCCTAGACTAAGGGGGGACTAAGGCCCAATATTGAGCATGGAACATGATTGAAGGAATAAATTCCTTATTTGAGGTACTATAGTACCAAGAGAGAAAATGGAAGTGTTCTTGCAAACCATAACCCTCTTAGGTATGGGGGTGTTGTAAGTTAGAGACCTCTCCCACCACACAATAAATGAGTTCAATTGGATTTTTGACCCATTTTCGTTATTTTTTTGGCAGAGTGAGTAGAATTGAGTAGAGTAATTAGGAAGTGTTACTCTATATTATCATTGAGCTTAATCCCTACTTAGGGGCATCACCTAGTTCCAGGTGTTGCATTGGTTGGGTGGAAAATCAACCATTTTCTGTGATTTCCCCCACATCAATATCTTTGCATTGGACCTTTGGTTTTCACTAATAGTAAATCCTCATCGAGGTGAGGAAGTTTAAATATGTGATAATCCACTTCTAAAATGGATTATATTTGATTAATGAATTTTCTTTTAAATGTATTGGAGGGAATTTCCATCATCTAACAACCCTCCCAATCGGTTCATACTAGGTTGGGTTGTTACAAAAGAGGAATTTGTTTTTTTAGAACAATCATTTAAGTCACAATTATTGGGATCCTAGGTTCTATCCCTTGAAATTTTGTGTAAACATGATTTGTTATGGGTTAAAATTCATTTTATGCCATTGGAATTATGGACATAACAAGTATTTAGAGTCGTTGGTAATCCCATATGAAAAAATATCACTATGGATGAAAATACTCTAAGCACGAATTATTTTTCAACTTTAGTGGGTTGTATTTAAATATAAATGGACTTCTTAACGATATAGATATAGTGGTTGGAGAAAGAGAACAATACCAGATATTAGACTATGAAAAAGTACCTTTTGGATGTGTTAAATGAAAACACTATGAACATGTTAGGAATGAAATCTCTGAAAATATTTGAGAATCCTTCTCCAAGACACAACAATTTTGATGAATTCAGACATCCATATTAGGGTAAAGAGAGAGGTGAAAGATCAAGTAGACCTCACAAATGATAAAAGTTGGATTCTCAACTCAAAGGTAAGCTTGGCACATCTCAATCCAATCTACAGTTTGAATTTGGCATGGTCACATGGCTCTAATGCCAAATGTTGAAATTCTTCAGCACATGGTAAGAATCCTAGTCTAATTTCTAACCTACCTACTTAGGAAAAAAAAATTGAAATCTGTATCAAAACTATAATTTGAGTTTTACTACGAATTGAAACACATCAAGCTAAAGCAAGTAGTAGAAATCACTTAGATCTTAAACATAAATTACATTACTATTTATTACTCTTGAAAATAGGAAATACATTGAAAGTTTAAAACTCTACTATTCAACCACTACTTCTACTATGAAAAATGTAATGAATAAAGACTATACCCCTACCTTCTCCTCTATATACTAGGAGGTACAATGAATGTGGACTCATGTACTATAGTTCCTTAATTGGAAGTATTGCACCCTAACCCTAAAGCAACTTCCTTGTGTGTATATTTGAGCCCAAGTGAAGTGCACCTCTATTAAATATGAATTGAGGCATATGCACCCTAACTCATAATTTAATCCATGTGCATGCATGCCTTACTTAACAAGGAAAATGTGCACTCTGATTGTGAATGAAAATACTAACTCAAAACCAAACCTAGAAAAATAATTGAACTACTAAATATAAACAACATCTAAACTGAAACTAAATTGATGATGATGCATGCATGAACCATATACCTCTCTCTAGTCCATAAAGTTCCATGTTCCCTCATTACTACTACATATAATTATTGAAGGAGGGTGTATTGTTGCTACTATGCAAATTGTTTTATGGTATATTTGCTAGAGTAACTACCATTGTACCTTCTCGTCATGTTGGCTAGATCTTCTTTGGTTTCCACTACCATTAATGGTGCTCTGTTGGACACTTTTTGAGGTACTGAAAGTCCAACATTCCCTCTTTCCAAGGAAAGTGGTCTCTATTAAACACAATATACTCTCTTTTCATATGGGACCCCCCTATTACCGAGCACTTGGTAAAATGGAGGACCATTAATGAACCTAAATAAGCATGAATTTGGATCACTACTTCCTTTTGTACTTTATACTCTCTTCAAAATATTCAACGTGAAAACCTTGTGTACAAGGAACAATGCATCTACAACCTTCCAACCTCCATTGTCCTTCATTCCATCTTCACTAGTCAAAATCTTATCATGCCACATCATGAATTCTTTGGGACTTCCTACAATAATGAACTCGTCCATATACAAGTCCAAGATATATTGAAATATTCACTAGACTTAAAACAACCCAATGTGAGTATAACCTCATTGATACTGAAATCCAACATGGGTGGTGCATTCATCATCCCATCTAGGGAAACTCCTTCTTCTTGGGATAATCCTCAAACAATTGGATTTAGAGTCTCATCAAGGTAAACTATCTCTTGTTGAGAGACTTGTTTTCTAGCCACCTTATCTTACTACTCTTCCACACTACCATCAAATGCAATTAAGGAATCAATCATCGATTACATAGTTGGTTCTATAACTATCTCCTTAAAGCTATAGGAACCCTCCTCCATCATGGCATATTTCAATATGTTCTCTACTAGATCTATGAGTATATTATAAAGGTCACCTTCTTACACTCTTCTAGCCAAAACTTGACCAAATCCATGATTTTTGTCTCTAATGGTAACTTGTTGACCATCAAACTCAACCAAGCACTGTAAATCTATCATGCAAGAAAATGAAAGCGAGCTCTTTATAAAAATAGGAACTTACAAGACATAATATAACTCAAGAACATCACATGAAGGCATATGGAAAGATATGGATCCCAATCCCTTCACAAGATACATAACATTGTCACCCAACTCCACAAGCATTCCTCCCTCTTGACCTTAAAATATGTTGAAGACATTTTTGTCATAATTCATATGTCTTGAAGCTCCATTGCATACATACCAACCAACCCTTGAAACTATGTACACAAAAGACTAGACATAATGTCAAAGTGGGTATCTATATTGGCCATTAAATCATCCACACCAAAAGCATCTGCACTCCCTATGAACTCATATTATTGTTGGTGTTTCTTACCCTTTCCATTCTTTCTCTTGGGGCACTAAGAGGCATAGTGACAGTGTTTGTCGTGCCTGAAGCACTTGATATCACTCAAGTATTTATTCCCCTGAATTGAAGAATACAATTCGTCCCCCTTGTCCTTCTGGCCCTCTTGTGTCCTCTCCTATTTAGTCTCCTTACCTTATCAATGAGGGATAGGTCATGTCCATCATCCTCATTCTTGTAATCGATTAAGACTTTCTCTAGTCTCATATCCTCCCCAATGAAAGAATACCACAACTCATTGAAGTTAGGTAACTTTTATTAACCATAAAATAACCTAGAAAAAGTGTTGCCAAGATGAATTGAAGTTATTCTAAGCAATTTGATCTAGTTCATCATATTTTACTTCATCACCAACTACACCAAGTTGGTTTGTTAGCTTTTCTAGCTTCATTATATATCTAGCTACTATATCTATCTTGCACATGCAAGCCATGGTGATATTGTTCATTATGAGCATTTTCCTAGATGCATTCACACTTCAATACAGGTTTCCCAAGGAACCATACATCTCCTTAATAATTATATTCTTGGAAACATGAGGTATCAAATGATCCTTCACCAAATCCAGTAAGAATCACTTCACATTCACTGCATTCTTGTTGTACTCTGCTAGATCATTGGGATGTATAGGTGGTTTGACTTCCTTTTCCACAAGGTATCAAAGGTTCTCTACTTCCAGGAGGTTCTACAATCTACACTTCCATAGCACAAAGTTAGAGGTGACCTACAACAAGCGACTATCTTGCATATTGGAAATATACATTACTGCAACTCCACTAAAACATATTCAGTCTCCGGACATTGGATCAACTAGGGATTCACACTCCACAACCCTTCTTAGGTCCACTTGCCAATCACTATATATGCTCCAATCACTAAAGTCTAGACATACCACACATTGAAACCCTTTGATAAATTTATTTCCTTCAAGGTTGATCTTTCCATACACAAAATCCTATAAGCCTTCAGATACAATGCTCTAATACCATGTTCAAATTCTTCAATAGATGGTAACAATCCTAGTCTCATTTCTAACCTACATACTTAGGAAAACAGAAAAAAAATTGAAATCTCTATCAAAACTGCAATTGGATTTTTACTAGTAACAAAAACACATAAAGTTGAAGAAAGTCATAGCGAGTACACATATATGAAACTTAATCTCATTATTATTTATTACTCATGAAAACATGAAATACTCTGGAAGTTTCAAGCTCTACTATTCACCCACTACATCTACTCTGAAAAACTGAATGAGTAAAGATTATACCCTTGCCTTCTCGTTTATACACTATGAGATACAATGAATGTGGACATATGCACAACAACACCTTAACTGAAAGTATTAAACCTTAACCCTAAAGCACCTTCCTTACATGGATGCATGGTTCTTAGTGAAGTGCGCTCTAATAGAGATGAATTGATGCATCCAAGTATGCATCTTCCTATAGATGTGTGCCATAACTCAAATTGGAATCCACATGCATGAGCACCTTGCTTAACTAGAAAATTGTGCCCTCTAATTGTGCATGAAAATATTGACTAAAGAAAAAATTAGAAATATAATTGAACCGCTAAATTTAAAAGCATATAATCTAGAAAAAAACTAAGGTGGTGCATGCATGTGTTTGGCATGTATGTTCCCTCTATCTCCCTCTCCTTCATAAATTCACTTATACCCTCATTACTATTGTACAAAATGGTTGAAGGAGGGTGTATGTTTTTCTGCTCTACAAACTATTGTATGGTATCTCTTTTGGGGTACCTTCCATTGTACCTTCTTTGCACATTATCCAAATATTCTATAATTTATATTGCCATTATTAGTATTTTTCTAGTGAATTATGAGGTACTATAAGTCCAACAACAAATACAATGGTAAGAAACAATGGAGACCCACAATACCTACCCCTTTCACTTCCCTATTAGGGACTATGCATGGAAGGTAGAATTTGAGAACAAAAGGGAGATGGAATTCTTAGGAAACATCCAAAGGTCTAGATTAGATTAGAAACAAGAAAAACAAGATTGAAATCATTTCCAAGAAAATTAGTCTCTTCCTCATCCTCTGATAAATAAGAGTGACCTTCCCCTTAAGTCTATTGGAAGGACCATTGAATTCCTTATAATTTTTTATGATGTGATAAGAAAGGACTTATTATTGGAAATGGAGGAATCTACATCTTCAAGAGATATTTTCAAGACCCTCAATTCTACTTTCATCACTACTATACACAAATCTGAAAACCCTCAATCGTTTGACCCTTATAGACCCATTTCACCATGTAACTACATCTATAATATTATAGCAAGGAGATTAAAACCCATCATGTTTGATTTCATTTTAGAAGAGAAATTTGGTTTCTTGGATGGATGTTAGATTTTTGATGTTGTAGGTATAGCTTGAGGTATTATATTCTTTCAAGAAAAAGAACATTCCATCATTTGTCATTAAGTTGGATCTCTTTAAAGCTTATGACAAGGTTGATTGGGAAATACTTATATTGTTATTAATTCATATTTGTTTTCATCCCCATATTGTCAAGTGGATTGAATTAGCTTGCTTCACTACTATCTCATATTAGGTTCTCATAATTTTTTCTCCCACTTTCTTCTTCCAACCTTAGAGGGGGTTAAGACAAGGTTTCCCACTCTCACCCCTACTTTTCTTTTTGGTACCAGAAGGGTTAATCATAATTCCAAAAGGCTTAAAGAATGAATGAAAAATCAAAGGAGTATAAGCATTAACATATCTTAGCATAACGCATCTATTTTGGTAAATGGTGTTTTACTTTTAGGGATAGGAACTATTAGTGAAATGAAGTCCATCGGGGAAACCCCACAAACATACTACACAACAATTGTAATGGAGGTGAATTTTAAAAAGTCAACAATAGCCCTATATTAGATAAAAGTTTCTAAGAGTGACATAGTAAGTTATGCATTTCTACCTCTCCAAATGAAAATTTTTGAGGAACCGATGAAATATCTTAGTTTTCGCCTCAAGGAAAATGACTAGTCATTCATGGATTGTATTTGGATTTATGAGAAGATAGAAAAGAAGGTAAATTGGTGGTGCAACAAATGGATTTCTTTGGGTGGAAGATTAAACTTAATTAAATGTATGGTAGAAACTACTCTTTTTGGGGGATGTTAATGCTATATATCACTAAAGGGATAGTAAAAGAATTAGGAAGTTGTGTTTTAGATAATTATGGGTAGGTAAAAAGGATACATGAAGCATGCCCCTTGTAAAATGAAAAATAATGAAGAAAAAAAAGGATTTCAAATCCCAAAAGAGAAGGGAAATGGGGATTGAAGGTGTTTCCCATATTTACAAAAGCCTTGGTAGCAAATAGGTTTGAAGAATTCTTTCTTCAAATTATTTATGGAAAAATATAAAGAAAATGAAATACATTGACCCTTTGAGCTTTGAAGAATGGATCCAAAGTCCCAGAAAAATAGTTTCAGGGGATCAATTGGTTGGAAAGCATTGGTGGAAGAATATACATTAATTAGAGATCATATAGCATTGTTGATATGGAATGGATGGTATGTTTTCATTGTCAATGATCCAACACCTCTGGACTATCACAACTTTTGATAAATTTCCTCCATTCTAAAAATATTTTCCGCTTCGTCAATATCTATCTATGACAGAGGGAAAGTGAATCATCAGACATATATATGGAGTTGAACAAATAATGACGATATTGCTACGGAATGGACTCAATATGTTAATGCATTAAACGTTTCCTCAATCAAACTAATTGACCAATTAGATCATATCGTATGGGTAGAAAATAATGATAGAACAATATTCAAGGTAAAATAGGGGTACAATATTGCAATAAAAAACTTCGAAGAGGAGCAGTAGAAATTGCATCTTATATGGAAACTTCAATCAACTCTAAAAAGTAGAATTTTTTATGGTTGATTTTGAAGTAAAAATTTTAATTTGGGTAATCTTTAGAATAGGTCTTAGTAGAGTCATGGTTTGTGTTTTTTATGCAAATAGAGTATGGAGAGTATAGGTCACATCTTTATCCATTGTCATTTCACAAAAGAAGCATGGAATGTTGTTTGGGGACTAACAATAGGAAACAAATCATGGGAACGTGAAACTGTAGAGTCCATATTGCAATCATGGATAGAGGATTAAAAGATACAAAAGGAACAACATTCCTTGCCCTATTTTATGTTATAAGTTGTATGGTTGACCTAGAATGAAGCACTTTTCCAAGGGAAATTTACAATGCCTCTTCCTATTGTCTATAAGATAAAACTTCTTACACACAAAAAAAAACTAGATAGAGAATGGTTGGGACCCCATAGATCATCACCACTAACCCATACAAGTTTTTTGATGGGGAAACAAACAAGAATCCAAATACATGCAAGGTTAGACAGATTCTTGTTGTCTTAGAAGACCACATGGCATGTTCTGAATGTGATCTAGGACGAGGCACATTTTCTTTGGCAAAAGTCAAAGCAACTTCCATTCTCATGTCCATTGCTCAGGAAGAGGGCATAAATGAAATAAATATGTATGGTGACTCAAAAACCAGTAGTGGAGTAGATGACGAGAGAGAGGAACCAAAGGAGTTTGGAATTCTATGACAATATACAACTCATAGAGGATATTAAAACAAGTAACTTGTTCAATTATTCATTTTAATCACATATATGGTGAACACAATTAGGAGGCAAACAAATTATCCAAGCATAAATGCAAAATATATCCAAAATCTATCTCATTGAGGATTTATGGAGATGGGCTTGAGGATATCCTCTCCTCTAGATGGATTTCCCTATAATATAGTTTGATTAGTGTTTCTTTGTTTTGGACAAATTTTGTATTTTATTATGATTATGAGATTAGATATGAACTCATTAGTTCTTGATTGTATCGACTTGTGATGAAATTTTTGAACATCTTAGTAGTACCCTAGAGGGATGACATACTTCATACATGTATCCCTTTTATTTTCATCAATAGAAAGGATTGTGTTTTTTTCTTGGGAAAATTTGTGTATGAGGTTATCCAACAATTAATCATAAAAGATATGGATTGAGAGTAACTAGTAATACAAACATCAAGAAATAAAATGGGAACACTTTAATTATTTTAAATTGCATCATCCTCATGCTCATCCTCATCAATGCAATCCTCATGCTCACCATCTCGATGTTCAAGATCAATGTACACAATATGAATCCATCCACATCCATGCTCATCATAAGTATCTTGCATAATGATGACAATACTTTCATTATGTTCTCAATTCTAAATGTTTTTTTTCTTTTTTAAGGGTAAGACTTATTTTATATTATAGGTGTAAAAATATTGATTACAGACAAGGAAGGGAGTTCTAGGTGAGGTGTCTAAACATGAAACCTCTACTATGACTTATGAAGTTCATAGCTTGAGATTTTCTCAAAAAAAAAATAGGATTGTTTATATTCTATTAGGATCCTAGTCTCTGAAACGAAAATGAAAGCTAGGAAAATATAGTTTTTTATGTCTAGGCATGTGGCCTTTAATGACTATCATATACAAAACAAAAAAATAGTTTTAAGGAAACTTGGCCTATGGACTCTAAAATCTCTATAGAAAAATATAAAATATGTAGGGGTACAAGGACACCTAGACCCAAACATGTACTGGTTAGTCTGCATCATCGTCTAAGAAGATAGGGTGTTGGGGATCTTTCCAATCTCTCAAATCTAAATGTTAACAAACATAGCAATACATGTTAATAAACTTTGTGTTAAACTTTATATCTTGCACTATAACTGTCGAGAAAAAATAAACCCTTAAAACAAATGTATTATCCATTATTCCAATTTATGATAAGTACTTCTTCAATAAAATCCAAGATATGCCTTCTAACCATTATTATGAACTTTACAATGTAATAAATGGATAAAATTAAAGATACCAATAAAAAAAAGTGTAAACAACAAATAATTTCAATATAACTTGGTACAATTTACTTAAACACTTTCTTCTTTCAATGAACTAATTAAAACTTATGTATCATCTTATTTCAAGAAATCAACAATCTTGCATCTATAACAAGAGAGAGGTTGTTGAAGTTTGCATTACACTACCACATTTTTTCATTGACACTTAAAATTTCAATGCTATGAGATAATATATAAGATATCCCCATTAATATCGTCTCTAATCTTATTCATGATCCATGTTAGTGAATATGGTGAAATAAGAATTTTGTTTTTGGCAAATAGCCTCTATATACGGAAAAGTTCTCTATCGTTATTTTGACGTATCGCTTTTAAAATTTTATGTATATTTCAAACATCAAAAGTATATAAAATTACAAAGTTTACATTTCATTCTCATCAATATCATATATAAAGATTTCACCGAAGGCTCAACGAGATTAATAAGCTTTTCTTCTAAATATTTTTCTTTATTATAATCAATTTGTATTATAATCGATTTGAATTCTTTTTTTTTATCACTGGCGGAATCGACAACTGGGTCAGTCTCGTACTCGCGTGACATGAGGTTGATTATGACCGCTACCACTATAACCTCCAGGTTCCATACGTATGCCCCTTCCGCAAGCACAGGTAAGTCGAGGGGATTTGAACTCGGAACCTCATTGAACATAACACTCCATATCACAACACTTGTCAATTGAGTTTCCCCCCGGGGGCACTTAAATTTGGAGGACATGGGGGTGGGATTTGATCCACTTATGTGTGCACGGGTCATGATATTATTTAATATAATATCTTTGGGTGCAGCCACACGTTCAAACACTACCTCAAAGTTCCCACATGGCTCCGGGTTAGGCCCTCACAAGAATTGAACCTTACCCAATGGTGAAAAACTCCTTGCTTCCACCATTGGATCCAACCCCTTTGGGATAATCGATTTGAATTATGAAGAGAATGAATACTATGAATTTAATATTTAAAAATAACAAATAAAAAAATATAAGTATTGTTATCCCCATTTTGTGGGATAACTAAGGAGATCATGTCTCGAGGTCCTCAGGTTGCAGAGATGGAGTGCCAAGAGACCACATGAATAGTAGTGTCCACTTACACATATGGAAGCCCATTCTATCACCACAGTTTGGATCCATAGTCGATGCATCCACCACACCAGCTAGCTTCTGGAAGGCAGATGGTTCTTGATCCATGTGGTACAAGTCAGGTATTGTGGCAGGTAATCACCCTAATATTTGAGGCATTTAAATGTGTTGTATTTAACTTTATTTTGATTATAGAACACCTACTTGGACTTTATGATTTTGACCTTGTTTCACCTTGGTGAGTGTCATATATTTCCTAGTAAGTGACCTACCTTTGGGGATGGTTTGCAGCTAGGGGTCCCTCGAGGGGTTATCATACCATTCTCGACCATGCTTACCACTTTCTTCTCAATACTCTCCCATCATATTTCCCTCTTCTAGTCCCTTTGACTTTAGTGACACAAGAAGGGCATGTACCTCATTTCATGGGAATAAGGGGCTGAAGGCCTAGGGGGATGGTTGTTGGAAAAAGATAAGAGCCTAAGATATAAGCCTTCTAGATGATCGCCCAGTCAAGTCTTGATGAACTACTTCTCTTGAAAGAATTGAAGACCTGCACAATATCAAACACATAATAAATATCCTGCTTGAATATAAGACTGACACAAGTGCGTTACAACGCTTTACATGGTTACCCCTATGGAACTTTGTGGACCTCTTTGTTCAAGTGACATTGTGTTACTGCCCCCCAAGCTAATAAATTCACTATTGGGAGTGCACACATGTTTGGATCACTAATTAATTATTAGATGGCAACAAATGGTCTTGGAAAAAGGTTGCATTAAGGAAGAAGGTGCATCACACCCCCTACAAAGGCACCCATAAATGAGACAATACGAGACCTTGTATGTCATGAAACTCACTGACCTATGAAGTCCACCCCCCTATCCACCGCATCACCCACTACATGACCTTGAAAGGGAATCCTTGGGAGCATCCCCTACTTGAGGGTTTTGGTCTACCCAATAGGACTTTTATAACACCCCTCCCATACCCAAACTTGGTCAATTGTATAGGGTCTTGGAGCATTTGTTTGATTTGATGAGGTAGTTTTGATGCACATGTTTAGGTGCCTTGTTTATTAGATGTGGTTTTCACTTGCCATGATATTTTGACTTGAGATCCTTGGAGGGCATGCCAATTTGTTTTGCAGGACCTTGTTTGGTGGATAGTTTTGGAGGGACAAGCTTAGCTTGGGCATCCATGGGGCTTGAATCCCACAGGTTGGATGCCAAGGGCCCTCATGCCAAATCATGATGACTTGCCTTTGGAGGCCTAGAAGAGACCTTGGAAGACATAACCTATCCCTCACATTCCAAATGGCTTTCCTATGAGGGGAAAAACGTCACTTCTTGAGGCTTGATGTCACCTAGGGATAGGGTTTGTGGTGATGGAGGTATTGCACATTGACACTTGGCATGATTTGACCAGAGGAGACATGGATTGACCCTAGCACATGAAGAGGAGGATCTAGTGTATATTTTAACCTTGTACAATATTTTACTACAAACATATTTTCAATAAAAGAACAAAAAATATACAATGGAAAATACACATATTACACAAAGATTTTTCCCCTAGAAACCCAAACCGAGAGAGCCACCATATTCTATATTCATTCACATCATACATTGTTTACAATAAAATATACATATAGGATCCAGCGACATCCAAAACCCTAATCCAATGACCTGCATTAATAAAAAACCCTAATTCCTTAACTGGAAATAGAAAACCATTGACGAAAAACCATGTGCCAAAAAAGCGCCCATAAATGGAAACGAAAACCGAGAACCACCAAAACATGGACACTAGTTCTAGTTGTGCAAAGAATATAACACATATCCAACATCTAGGAGCCCCAATGACCTCCATTTTCTTCTCCAATGACTTGATCAAAGTGTCAAAACGTCCCCTAAAGGGGCAACACCATCTTGTTTTAGGATTTTCCTTGTGAAAATTTAAATTTTAGTTGAATTGTTTAGTACTATTTGTGTAAAGGGGAAAGATTAGGGTTGTTGACCCATATCTTGTTGTTTACCCTAAAATTATGTGGACAAATATACTTGAGAACATTTTGTATAAATAGAGATGAACTCTATTTCATTTTCATCATAGCTCTCCCTTGTGGAGAAGGATACTTAGCTGAATTTTTAGCTATTCTTGGAGAATTTCATCTCTCTCTTACAATTGTTATGGTTTTATCTTTCTATTGATGGATAAAAATGGTGCACTACACTTGGAGGCTTTTTCTTATGCTTACGAATGGATTTTTCTTGGTCACTTAGGGTTTGAATCTTGCATCTATTTGGAATTGGTAAGGACATTCTACATTTATTGTCTAAAATTCTTGCTTCTTCCAAGATTGTTAGTGGATGAACCCTTGGAGGAGTATTAGGGCATACACCCTCCCCAAGATTCATTTATTTTCTTATGAAAGGTCATTTATTTCAAGGTTTCTTGGAGAACTATAAGGACCTACACCCTCCAAGTTCACCTTTGTTTGTTTTCACAAACCCTAGGGAGTAAAAGGGCTTACACCCCTAGGTTCTTTGTGGATCAAGCTCATACATCCAAGGTTATATTGTTTCTTAAGGTTTTTCTAAGATAAGTAAAAAGGATTACACCCTCTAAGCATTTCCTAGTGGACCTAGCTTGCCTTGGGGAGTAAAATAATTTACACCCACGAGGACTTAGCCTAGTATTCACTTTATTTGACTCCACAACCCAATAGTAAGGAACTGATCATTTACAATTTGCATTGGAGAAATAAACGTGTTGCATTGGGATACATGAAAACATGAAGGAATTAACTTATTCAAATTGTTTTCTTTCTTTGATGTTCTAGGCTTGCTATTGCGCCTTGGGCGTCTCAATTGGCTAAGTGTTTCTTACTGCTATTAAAAATTTATGCTATGACCATTAGGGATGCAACAAAATCTGTTTTTCAAGCTCAACTTCTCACTCTTTTACCATTTGAAATAGTTGGAAAGTTGCTACTATTAATCTACTTGATGTTGGCTATTGTTGGGCAATATTTTGTCTATTTTCTTGGGGTAAAAGTTGTTGTTGTAGAAAATCACTACTACAGCCACTTGGTTGTCATAAATATACTATGAAAATTTATCTTTACAAACATCTAAATACCACTAAATTTGTGCTAAAATGTTGAGAACTTATCTATGTGTTTTATGCTTCATAACTCAACTAATCTTTGATGCTTTAAGTGGTTTGATCCGCAGTAGTTACTTGATTTCATTGTTGATATATATTTCTGTTTACTTCTACAATTAGGGACAGAAATCTTAACTTGCTTGTCCACCTGACATATACTACATACAATTGGTTTTTCTTGTGTCTCAGGTAGGTACAAACACTCCCAGCAAGTACCCAAGGACTTGGAAACCTTAAACCTTTCGCGAGACTCATTCTAAAGCCTTCTTCCATCTAGTAACTTGACCTATAGGGGATTCCATTCATACATCTCACTTTCCATCTCATTTCCCCCCCTAAATTCAACATGATTCCTCCCTTGAGGTGATTTTTTCATCTCTAAAGTGTTGGGAATACCTGCCTAAGGTGACAATGGGTAGGTGTTCTCAAAGTTGTCTCCATTTTGGTGATTGTGTAGGGATTTTTCCAACCTACAACTTGTGTGATAACAAGTATGAATTCATTACAAGATATAAGTATGAATTCATTGCACTTACATAAAGAAAAACAAAAACAACCATAAAATATGATTACAAAAAAACAACAACAATAAAATATGATTACTTTTGACTTAAAAGTGTGCATGCGAAAATATCAATAAATAAAAATATGATAATTTAATATTTATTTTTTAAAATTTGTTAAAATAAAAGATGAATTTGTATTTGTTTTACCCTTATATATGTGATTGTATAAAAGAAAATAGACAATTATGTCAACATATAATTTGGAGAATTTCAAAGAAAAAGTGGAGAAAAAGATTCATAATTAGTCAAATAAAATAAAAAAGGTTGTTGGATTATGTGTTGTACGCTTTGTCTATAGATTTACTCTCTCTCTCTCTCTCTCTCTCTCTCTCTCTCTCTCTCTCTCTCTCTATATATATATATATATATATATCATGCCAATAACTAAATTGTGACACATATAGTGTTTATGCTAGCCCTATGGATCTTCTGTTAGTAACTCACATGGGCATCATGCTAACAAATTATATATCCCCTATGATCCTCATGTTAATAATGTTTGATATTCACATTCTAATAATTCTTAAAATCATCTTTGACTCTAGAGGAAACCTAGAAATTATGTTCACATGGGGGATTGGGATAGCATCTAATAGTGAAGTAGAGATCCATGATTTATACAAAGGGATCTTTATTCTCAAATCCCAACATATGAGACAAGCCACTCTAGTTGGGGATTAAATCATTGTATTAAGAGTTGTGCAATGGAAATTAGCACTTTCTAACCCTTCGATTACACAAATGGTCAAAAGAACCAAACAAGATATCCAAGTGTTCAAAAAAATATTTCTTTCATGTGTTCCATCACTTAATGAGGAAGAAAACCGCCAAGAAAAATAAGGTGCAATGATGATATGTGGGAAATTCAATATAAATAGGGGCATATCCCATCACACCCCACCTTAGAAGTTTAAGGTTTCAAAGTATTAATAAACATGCAGTCACAAGGTGAAGTTCCTCCTCTTGACATCAATGAAGCGACGATGTGGGACATTAGTCATTACTACCGGAAATTTGCAAGTTATTATATACTAAAGGACTATCGGGAAGGGTGGTAAATGTGGGTTGTATGTTCAAGGAGGCAATCTCTTCCATAAATTTCATAGGATTTCTATCAAGGTTTGGATGGCATTGATCTCTATTTTTTTAGCAACCCAAAGTCTACAAAGGAGACACCCTTTTTAGGGTTTAAGTCATCCCTATCTCTTCCCTCTCTATTGCTTGTGGTCCATGTGGAATTGGCCATCTAAACCAAAAGACATGTGGTTATTTTGGCCATAGTCTTGGATGATATTTTCTCTCAAGGATTTTCTAGTAAGTGGTGACTTGATTGTTATAGCCAACATAGCTAGCATTCACTTATGTACTTTGAAGCTAATCCTTTCCCCTAGGATGGCACAATGTGAATGTAAAAACTTCTTGGCTTGGAAAGATGAAATAATTGAGAAAGGGAGTAAATTATTTTTTGAAAGAGGTGCATGACGTGTGTTCTAGAATCATCAATGCTCATATTTGTAATTGGGACCACAAGTAGGCTGAATTGGAGAGAAAGTTGCAAGAGATGAACACAACTCAGGACTCCTACACAGTTGAAACCACTATAAGAACTTAGAAAAAATAGGTTGATGCATTCATGGGCATCCAACTAAGTATGAATTCATAGATATCATTATAGATTGACTCTGTCAAACAACTTGTTCATAGGATGGAAAATCATCTTAGAACTTTGGATGTAGTTCTAGTTCTTATTGTTCAATCCAAATCTTCTTTTGAGTCTTCCTCACATGGGAAATTAGTGGAAATGGCCTAATATTTTGGGGCAAAGATCAAAGTGCATACCTCTTGGGAGAACAAGGATCAACATGGGAAAAATTGCAAGATTGGTGAGGTTCAAAGAAGTTATGAAATCAGTCTTTGTCTTAACCTCTTTGTCTTAGTATGTTTTATAGAACTATATGTTTACTTTTTAAATTTTTTAGGATATATAGTTAGGGAGTTGTAGTAGGTTTTTTTTGGACTTTGGGTGGTCATGGACAGATCTATCATCCCGAAGCATTTTTATCTGAAAATAAAAAAACTATACTATTGTTTTGTAATACTTAGTTGGCCTAGTCACAACCCTTTATATTTTTAATGAATTCTTAAATGATATTGATCCAGGTGGATATCAGTGGCCACCCACCTTTTCCAACTCACTCAAAAGAGTTTTCTGGCACTTTTGGCAATTTACTATTTTTAGTAGTTTTTAACTTTCGGGGCCATATTGAGGGCCTAAATGAAGGTTTTTCAGGATCGATCTTCTAAATGATATCGAAAGGCTTTGATTGAGCCCCCAAAATGAATCTCCTAGATGATACCTTTCCAACGGGCTATCGTGCGCCTAAAATGGAGATCGTATGCAAAAGTTACGACCCCGGGAAGTTGATGTACTAACTTACTAAAATAGGGCCCACGTGACTTTTGGCGCTTCATCTCCTAGGGTTAGGTTTTTGGATGTCTAGGATTTTTGACATTCTTATTTATTGTAAAAATGCCTTTAGAGGCTCATTGTAATCATATTATGGTGAATAAGCGCAGCTGTCACATCTCTTCTCAGAGATAAGCCACCACCATTCTAGCAAGCTTGTTTTCCACTGCATTTTACAATTTCAGCTTATTTCCTTATTGAATAGAAAACCAGTTTTATTGTATCTCTATTATTCTATGTTAAGAATCTTTTAATAATCTTTATTCATTTTGTTCTTCTCATAAAATCTGTATCAATGGTATCAGAGCGGTCTGCTTCTTGTCATCTTAATGCATGTCCCCAATGAGGTCACAGTACAAAGTATTGGGTCTCGAGCTTGTTTCTCTTGAGGACAAAAGATCTCGCACGCCCAAGAGACCTCTCATGGCAAGAGAAAATAAATATGACGGGACATGAGATCCTTTCAAAATGTTTCTTGAGGAATCCCTCACACAACAGAGGAACGCGATGATGGATACTTTCGTGCAAATCCTTCAGCGGCTACCAATAGACGACGCATCTTCCTCGAGCGAAGGTGTCACCCCCTTCAACATACAAATCAACTTCGATATTACTATATTTGAAGGTCAGATAGATGCAGATGTTGTAGACAAGTGGTTGAATCTACTAGAAGGGTACTTTTTTTTCCAGAACTTTTCGAATAGAGAAAAGACTACTTTTGCACTCCTCAAAGTCGTTCCCCATGTCAAAGATTAGTGGGAAACTTTCTGTGAGCAAAAGGAAACAGAGGAACCCTCATTATTTATAGTCACAACCACTTGGTAATCCTTCGGGGATGCTATTAAGGAACGATACTACCCTGTCAGAAGTTATGACGACTTGTATACCAAATGGACCACACTGCGGCAAGAAAGAGACCAAGCAGTGCCAGAGTTCACAAATATCTTCCATACCTTGCGCACCAAGTTGGGTATCAAATATTCAGAGCAACATCTGGTGGTCAAGTATCACGGTGCTTTGCATAGATACATCCAGACATAAATGGAATTTATGTACATCTCGTCCTTGGACCCGACCTACCGATATGTCGTCAAAATCGAGAAGAAGCTCAAACAAAAGACATGACAATTTGGGCCTGGGAACCCCTCACAGCAAAATCTAGGAAGGGGCGGTCCCAACCCACATAACATAGGAAAAAGCAAAGAGGGAAAGTATCAGGACAACCAGTCCAAGCTGCAAGCAAAGAAGGACACCATAAAGACAAAGAAAGATACCGAGAAGTGGTGCGACTTCCATAAGAGCCCTTGGAATAACATTGTTGACTGTCGCTCAAAGCAGTCGTTGGTGGCCGAAGTGAAAGCCTCTGAATCATATGTGGGTTCTGACTTTGAGTCAGAACCAGAAAGGGGAAGACAGATCATTGATGTGAAACCCAATGCCACTGTTGCTACCACCAAGCTCCAGCTGGGTGAACCAGATGAGCCAGAAGAAGGTGAGCGCCTCTTCCATTCACAAATGTGGTTAAAAGGCACCCCGATGCACTTCATTGTTGATAGAAATAGAGAAAAGAACCTCATCTCAACAGAGGTTGTCAAGTGGCTGGCCCTTCCAATAACGTCGCACCCACAACCCTACACCATTGGATGGCTCCGCCAAGGAAATGATCTCTACGTCAACCAACAGTGTCGATTGTCGTACGACATCAAGCCCTTCAAAGACGAGGTATTGTGTGATGTTGCTCCTCTCAAAGTTTGTAATGTTCTTTTGGGCCAACCTTATTTATGGAAACATCATGTTGTATATGTGTCTAAGCCTCGTAGTGTTATTGTTACTTTGAACCGGAAATTGTATAGGATACCTGAGGTAGTCCCTCCTAGTGTTATTTCCTTGATCTCTGCTAAGCAATGCAGGAAGGTCATCTCTCAGACCAGGAAATTTGTCTTCTTCGTGATTCGCTCTCAGAGTGAGAGAAAGATCACAACCACATCCAGGGCCTCTGCGGTCGATCTCTCCACACAACAGAAGAAAGTGGATAAGGCCATGGAAGAATACTCATATATATTCTCCTCTCCTATTGGGGTACCTTTGCACTGTCAGGTCAAGCATCCCATCGATCTGACCCCAGGCACACCGCTACCCAATGGGCCATTCTACCACCACTCTCTATTAGAAAACAAGGAGATCAAGAGGCAGATCCAAGAAATTCTCCAAAAGGGGCACATATGTCCCAGCTCATCGCCTTATGGGATTCCAATCGTGATGGTGCATAAGAAAGGCGGGACCTGGAGACTCTGCATTGATTATCGGGCCCTGAATAAAATCACAGTCTGAAATCGGTACCCGATTCCCCGAATCGACGACCTCCTTGATCAGCTCATGGGGGACAAATACTTCAGTAAGATTGATCTAAAGTTCGGCTACCACCAAGTCCCAATAGAACAGACAGATGTATGGAATACCACCTTCAAATCAAAATAAGGTTTTTTTTAATGGTTGGTCATGCCCTTTGGCTTGACAAATGCTCCAGAAAATTTTATGAGGATGATGGACGATATCCTACGACCTTTCACCAATACTTTTGTAGTGGCGTATCTGGATTACATCCTCATCTATATCAAGACTTGGGCAGAACAATTGCAGCATATTCAGCAGGTTCTGCACACCCCGCGACATCACAAACTATATGCAAACTTGGAAAAATGCTCCTTCGGCATGGACAGGGTCCATTACTTAGGATACATCGTTGATCGACATGGTGTGCATGTGGATCCAGCCAAGATCCAGGTCATCCATGACTGGCCAGCCCTAACCACACTCACTGAACTTCAGAGCTTCTTGGGCCTCACCAATTTCTATCGCAGGTTCGTTTTGGGATTCTCTCATATCGCATGGGCCCTAAGCTAAGTAACCAAGGGTGGCGGTAAGGAAAAATTTGTGTGGGGTATGTCCCAAAAACAAGCCTTCGATGACTTGACAAAGCATTTTTTCTCGTCCCAAGTACTTTCATTACCAGATCTGCAACATCCCTTTGAGATCGAGACAAATGCTTCAGACTATGTTGTGGGTGTCGTTCTCACTCAACACAACCACCCCATGGCATATCATAGTGAGACACTATCAGATGTTGTCCGTAAGTACCCTACTTACAACAAATAAATGTACTATGTTGTGAAAGCTTGCCGCCAGTGGAGACATTACATTCTTGGGAAGAAGATAGTCATCCACACTGATCAAAAACCACTACAGTTCATGCCGACCCAAGGAAAATTACAGAATGACCACCATCAGAAGTGGTCCACATACTTACAACAGTTCCACCTCAACATCAAGTATAAAATTAGAACTACCAACTGAGTTGATGATTTCCTCAGCTGACCTCCAGTCGCAACACTGACCACGGTTCTATACTCTTGCAGCCACGAGACCTCCAGACGGCCCCACCTCTACGAGATAGACCCTAACTTCTCCACCACCTACCAAATGTTGGGCGCCAACTTAGTGGTCACTAATTTCCATCTTCAAGGCGGGTTGTTGTGCATCTGGGCCATCTCTATGTTCCATCAAGCGAGAACACGAAGCTGATTTGGGAAGCTCACTACAGTCGGGTGGCAGGACACTTTGGCGTCGAAATGACAGTGGCAATGTTATAGAAACATTTCTAGTGGTTGAAACTTCGACAGGATGTCAACAAGTATATTAAGTCTTGTATTGCCTACGCTATTGCCAAACCCACCGTTAAGAAACATGGCATGTACACCCCTCTGCCTACTCCTGATAGGCCGTGGGAATCCATATCAATTGACTACATGTCGGGCCTCCCGTCCACCAAGAGGGTAAATGACTTTGTTTTTGTGGTTGTTGATCGCTTTTCCAAGATGGTGATTCTAGCCACCTGCAAGAAGAACATCACAGCAGAAGCCACTACCAAGCTCTTCTTTGAATGAGTATGGGTACATTTTGGGATCCCAAAAACCATTATCTCATACCGTGATAGTCGGTTCCTCAGCACATTTTGGTCGAGCCTCTGGTCACTATTGGATACCAAGCTCACCAAATCCACTGCCTTCCACCCCTAGACAGATGGCCAAACTGAGGTCGTCAATCAAATGATCGTACATATCCTGCACATGTACAATTCAAAACACCCCCGCACATGGGATGAGAGTCTTCCCTATGTTCATCATAGCTACAACTGAGCCCTGCATAGCTCAACTGGCCACAACCCCTTTCAGGTTGGGTTGGGAATCAAACCATTGGGCCCCATGGATGTTGCACTACCCCTGGTGACCACCTCGACCGAATCGTCCCCTGCTCCACCAAAATCTTACAAAGCCACCCGGTTCATTGCGTGGATCCATCACATCCGGCAACAGGTTCAGGATATTCTACAGAATTCTAATGCCAAGTACAAGCAACGCCATGATCAACATCGGGTGCCACATAAGTTTCAGGTGGGAGACAAAGTTTGGTTGCACTTGCAGAAAGAATGCCTTACAGTGCCCCATCGAAAGATTCTCCCACTCCTTTATGGGCCATACACCATCACCAAGGTTGTGGGTGACAATTCTTTTGAGCTCAACATTCCCCCTTTCCTTGGCCTGCACCGAGTCTTCAACGTGGCTCTCCTTCGACCATATTTCCCACCATTATTGGACACCTCAGAGATAGTAGAGCAGTTGACACCAATAGAGATCAACCCTGACTACATGCAACAAGCATCTAGTGATCAGATTGTGGACACATAGATCAAGCGCACTCGACAACAAAGGATCCATCTTTATCAAGTCGTCAAGGCATGACAACTCCTACACCAAGGTAAGTGTCTCACCTGGGGCCAAATTCAACACAAATTTCCTCATCTTATGAGGGAACTCAATGCAATGGAGATCATTACTTCCTAAGGAGGGAGGATTGATACAGGTGGATATCGGTGGCCACCCACCTTTTCCAACTCGCTCAAAACAATTTTCTGACAATTTTGACAATTTACTATTTTTAGCAGTTTTTAACTTCCGGGGCCATTTTGAGGGCCTAAATGAAGTTTTTTCGGGATTGAGATTCTCAATCATAGCTGAAGGCTCTGATTGATCCCCCAAAATGAATCTCCTCGACAATATCTTTCCAACGGGCTATCGTGTGCCTAAAACGAAGATCGTATGCAAAAGTTATGACCCCAGGAAGTTGATGTACTAACTTACCCAAACAGGGCCCACGTGACTTTTGGTGCTTCATCTCCTAGGGTTACGTTTTTGGATGTCTAGGGTTTTTGACATTCCTGTCTATCGTAAAAAGGCCTTCGGAGCCTTATTGTAATCATCTTCTGGCGAATGAGCACAATCGTCACATCTCTTCTCATAGGTAAGCTG
>ML780740.1:2444354-2476474 GCA_009831015.1 Picea engelmannii
AAAAAACACTTACATATCATGAAGAAAAGCATGTGCAAACCCTAGTTGTAAACCTTCCATGAGAGAAATGCCATAAATGCCAAGAGAAATCCTCCTTCAAGAGTTGCGCCTCACTTTAAAACACCAAAAATACCAAACTAGGGTGCAAGAAATAAGATCTCACAAGAGAGTGAGTTGTGTTATGTCCAAATGAAGGAAAAACATCCTCAATATATATCATTCCATGACCTTTAATTTACAAAATAGGTCATTAAAACAGCCGACAAGGCTGACTACGAAAATTACATTGTTTTTACATTAACTGCTAAGTAAAAGACACAAAATGAGCAAAAGGTGGGATGTCAAGCCCTTCTGAGGGAGACATTGGCCCTTTTTGGGCTAGTCCAGCATCCAAAAGTCATGCATTATCCCTTCTAGGGCTCCTCCAAGCTGCCACATGTGCCAGTAATCCATCAAACTGCCACATGCTCAAGGTGATGTCTAGATCTTCTGGGTGTCGTCCTGTCCATCAAGAGGAAAACGTTCGATCTGAAGTGGGTCATCCCCCCTAGGCTGGGCTCAGCCAAAGTGTCCTGGGTGGAACGTCCTTCTTTTCTCCGTGTGCAAAGGCTCATCATATCATTGTCCTGTCTCTGCCACTGATGGGATCCCAACAACCATCTGATGGGCTCTTCAGCCCCATGGAAGTCCGAGCTAATCATCTCCCCATGTGTACCGGTCCACTGGTACCTGTTCGTCGGGCATGGTCCTGCACATCAAAAACTTCACCCTCCATGGGCTCATTAGTCCTCGGGATCATAGCAATGTCAATCATATCTTATCATTAATTTTATCAAATACATGCACAAAACCCCTAGCATATCCTCTAATAGCTCAAAGATATTACATTGATCTACTATACAAAGCTGAAGAGAAAGACAAGGTAACCTATTGGGCCAGTATCCGTAAGAAGAGGAAAGTTTCCAAAGGACATTATTCAATCCATGTAACACGAGGGGATATGGTCTAAGGATGTCCAGACACAGTGAAGACCAGGGGCAGGTATTATCCATGGGTGCTTTTGTAGGAGGCGAGATGTACCTATCATGGATGCAGTTTTTTCCAAGCCCTTTTATTGCCTTTATTCTTTCTTTTTGCTTCAAGGTCTGACCAGAGGACACTGTCTTGGCGTGGTGACCAGAGTTGACAGTGTTACCCATGAGTATTTTCGCAGAAATGATAAGGTTGGCTCGTGATGAGACCCCCTTTCCCTTGGCCATGTAACCAAGGGTCATTGCCCTGGCGTGGTGACCAAATAATGGCAATGTCATACCGCTAGATACCTATGAACATAATGGGTCGGCTCGTGATGAGACCTCCCATCCTCTTGGTTAGGTCTTGTTTTATTATTTTTCTTTGGGTCCCTTTTGTTTCTTATCGAGAGGCCTTTCATTGCCTTCTCAAGGATCCCTGGGCGAGGCATATCTAGGTTTTATTTCCTATGGCTTTTATCTTTTACCAGCTGCTTTTACCTCCTGGGCCTTTAGGCCCTTCTTCCCACAGGACAAAGTGTAACCCCTCAAATAGGTCATCCTAATGCCCGGACTAGGGGAATGGGATGGATGTATGGGAGATAAGATGTAACATGATAATATGGTGGGAGTGGACGATGGCTCTTCAAATTCCCCCTGGTGGCTAACCAAAACCTATGGGTACAAGCTTGCTATGGCACCCCGTTAATCCCCAAACAATGGTCAAGTGGGTTAGTGTAAGATCCAAGCAGTTGTCAGGAATGTAAGGAACCTGATGCATATATCTGAAAGTTATAATGATAAAAAATGACACATACCATGATACCTGGACCAATTACCTCATGGAGCAAGAGTCTTCTCCGATGCAAGTCCAAGCCGATGGTGATGGATGTTGTTGCTGCTGACAGGACAAGTCTGATGAAAAAGAAGAAGGATGGGCCCTCCAGGTCTATGCTCAGGTCAATCCTTCTCTTGGTACTCCATGTCTAGGACCTGTGGGCCTCGAGACATGGTCTCCTAGTTATCCCTAGAAATCGGGGATAACATGCCATTTATTTAAGCTCACATAGCTTGATTCTCATAATTATGACTTTATACATAATCTAATCCAATCCAATGCATTAATGCATTCTATGGATCAAAATTGGAGTGTTACAATAAAGGTTATTAGTATGGGTATTGTAAGGGTTATTAGTGCAAGGACCATAAAAGTTATTAGCATAAAAATTATAAGAGTTATAAGCATAAAGACTATATGAATTATAGTCTTATATTATTAATATATAATTCATTAGGTCCTTGTGGATTGTAATCATCATCCTCATAATACAACATTGAATTAATATTTAAAATTTTATTAATATAATGATGATGATGATTAATATCCATTGAGACTAACCAAGTCTTTCAAACCTTAAGAAAAATGATAAGGAATTAATTGGTTTGATTTAACATTTTGTTTTTATGATGGAATGATTGGAGAGAAACTTTCCAAAATATCCATAGTTTTGATGAGTTAACATGTTATGAAGATTGGTAGTATTACAAATATTTTGAAATTGAGCTCTAATGCGAACATATGGAGAACATTTTAAAAGAACGTGATTTTCATCCTCCACCTTTTGAGTATCACAAAGATGACAAATCCTTTCATCCCACGATGTTTTAGGATTTGTCAAATGCCTAGTTTCACTATAATGGATCTTGTGAAAGTTCATTCTAATTTAGTAATGTTGATTTTCTTTTTTAAGCTAGCTATAACAAAAAGATAATTTTGATCTTCTATATTGGAATTAATGACCTCTATATAGTACCTTAGCTTTCTCTCTATTTCTTCATTTCACCACAATTTTTCTTTAAATCCGGATGTCATAGTGTTTTTAATGTTATCAATATTCTACAGAGCGACCTTCTCTTATATTCTCCAATTTAGCCAAGAATTAGCATCTTTATGCCATTCTCTCTTAAGTTGAAATTGACTTTGACTTCTATTTGAAATAATCCTAGCAAGTCACTTATCTTTCATGTTAGTTATCTTGTGCTTGTACATTAGGTAGATAATCATGACCATACTCTCAACCAACTTCTAAGAGGAGTATTCAATATGGTGGATTGCTTTTAATTTCAAGATTATCAATTATAAAATGATTATGGATTTGCTTGATTTTCCTCCATGATTCTCTAAAGATGTTGCAAGCCCAAACTTCACATCCATATAAGATAATTGGAGTAACAAGTGTCTCAAAGAGGAACTCATTGTTTCCCAAAACAAAATTTTTGCTTATTTGTCACTATTTTTAAGACAAAAATAGATTTTCCATCCTCAATTAATCATTTTCTCGATGTTTTAGGTCTAGTTGAGCTTGTGATATGAGCATGGGAGCACTCACCTTTGTGTTAGATGTAAATAAACAACTTTAGGATTTTAATTTCCTGGTTTTCTTTGTTCATTCTCTCTTTATTGAATTTTATAGACCGAGTTAGTAGAAAGGACTTAAAAAAACATCGTCGTCTTCATAATGGGCATTGTATATAAATATATGGCACACAATAATGAACAAATGAACTCCAAATTTTTTATTATATAGGGAGGTAATCATCACTATTCAATAATTTTAAATGCAAGAACATCTTTAATTATGTTTTAATAAACATTTTTAATTTAGTTAAGATATCATTGTAGTTATAATTATGGATAACACAACTTTGAGGGTTAACTCAAGTGATTTGACTTACCATGTTGAAGCCATATTAGTTAAAGAGGTCATGAGATCTAATCCACCCAAGTCTATCGAAGTTAGACATACATATTGTCCATGAATGACATTTACTTTGGATACCATTCACAAATTGTGAGAAAGTCTCTAGAAGATAACATAATTGTCAAGATAATAACAAAGATTCACACTAGTTACCAATTCAATGATGACAAAAAAAAGTTACAATTTAGACCTAAGTTGCAAAATTAATTCTAACACGCACAAATTTTAAACATATCTAATTTAGTAAGCAACATTTTTTCAATAATAAGAAAAAGGTAGTGAGAGCTTTTTTTATATTTTTACAAATAAGATATTTTTGTGTAATTTTACAAACAAAAAACCTAGAAGCATATTTATATGTTACTTTGTACTCTCATGGAGCAAGTTATACTCATTTGATGGCTCTCGTTCACAAAGATTTGAGGTGGGCAAAACTCTAAATTTAGCATGTCTTCAGCATTAAAGATTTCATAGCCATTTGAGCTTGATATCTCTCACACGGAAAGATTTCATGAGATCAAAATCGATAATTAATAAATATCCCACCGTTATTTATAGAATCCGACTTTAGCTCAGTTGGTAGAGCGGAGGACTGTAGTGGGAAACAAAATCCTTCGGAAATCCTTAGGTCGCTGGTTCGAATCCGGCAAGTCGGAGATTATTTTTATTTTTATAAGCAGCAGCTGTCTTTTACTTTATATTAAGTGGAAATCCGAAAGTTACTTATAAATAAAAAGGTTAGTGATAATATTTTTTTCATAAGTGTATTAAATAAGGTTAATAAATTTATTAGTAAATGTGAGATTTTTCAGACACAATTTAGTCATACAGATAAAGTTACATCCGAAAGTTACTTATAAATAAAAAGATTAGTTATAATATTTTTTTTATAAGTGTATTAAATAAGGTTAATAAATTTATTAAAAATGCTATTAGTAAATGTGAGATTTTTCAGACACAACTTAGTCATACAGATAAAGTTACAATTTTGAATAGAATAAAATAAAATAAAATAAAATAAAAATTATTGAAATAAAACAAAAGTTTAAGATAAAGTTACAGTTTTGAATAGAATAGAATAGAATAGAATAGAATAGAATAAAATAAAATAAAATAAAAATCATTGAAATAAAACAAAAGTTAAAGAATTAAAGGGAGATCATTTCTATAAGCAGCAGCTTTCTTTTACTTTATATTAAGTGGAAATTCGAAAGTTACTTATAAATAAAAAGGTTAGTGATAATATTTTTTTCATAATTGTATTAATTAAGGTTAATAAATTTATTAAAAATGCTATTAGTAAATGTGAGATTTTTCAAACAAAACTTAGTAATATATTAATTAAAGATAATAAATTTACTAAAAATGCTATTAGTAAATGTGAGATTTTTCAAACAAAACTTAGTAATATAGATAAAGTTATAGTTTTGAATAAAGAAAATAGATTATAGAAAAGGAAAAAATGAAATGGAAATACAAAATAATTAAAAAAATAAAATGATTGAATACAATGAGAAGGAATAAAATAAAAACAATTAAGAAAAATGAAAAGAAAGGAAGGAAAAACATTTAAAAAAAATGAAAAGAAAGGAAGGAAAAACATTTAAAGGGATCATAAAATTAAAGAGTGATTATTATGGTTTTAGAGATGATTGATATTAGGATACTAGGATTTAGTTCTTTTTAATCTCAATAATTTCTTTAATTATTTTTGTGGAATAATGTTGAGTTTTGGTAAGAATTATGGTCTAGTCAAAACATATTAGGTGTTTGGTGAGATTCAAATGTTTGACAATAATAGATTTGGAAGTGCAACTCTTGTTTGTTTCAACAATATGTGCTTTAAGTATGGCTCTTATGGAATGATCAATTTAGCCTATGTATGAAACTCCACATGAGCAAGGGGTTTCATAGACCTCGATGATCGAAATTTAGCCTATGTATGAAACTCCACATGAGCAAGGGGTTTCATAGACCTTGATGATCGAAATGGTTGAAATATTAAAGAATTTCTCCATTACCCTTGAATGTAGGGAAGATAAGCTTAGGCATTAATCAAAGAAGGCTTAAGATGAAAACAAGTGTTAAAGCTTTTAGCTTTATGGAAGCTACATTTATCTAATAATTTGAATACCCATTGTTTCTGGCAACTTAGCCCTAAGAATTTGACGACTATAATATCCAATGTAGTTAAAAATAATAATAACTAGCAATTGACCCTAATGGTTGAAAGGTATGACATCAAAATGTGATGTGGTAGAATGCATTTTTAAGTTTGTGGATTTGAACAGAAACGCTACAAGACAACAAACTCCAAATTAGTTTAATTATAAAAATATATATTTTAACAAATTTGTAGTTTTAAAAAACTAGGTATAGAAAACTTGAAGGCACAACTATCAACATGATTTACCGTAGTATGAAACCATACAGAAGCAGGGGACTAATTTAATGTTTATCTTATAGTCTCTTAGAACACCAAGTGATCTAATTGTAAACTAAGGCATGCCTTACGATGCAAGGAAAATGTTTCCCTTAATGTATTCTAGTATCTATAACTATTATAGTAGTTTATATCATATCTAGAACCTATAGAAGTGTTTGAACTAGAGATGAAAGGAAAGTTATATTCCATCTTAAATTTTGTCCCCCGTTCAACAAGAATTCCCTACCGCTCCTATCAATTGAATTATATTGTGGGGAAAGGGAAAGAAGTGAGGATTGAGGTTATGGCCTAATATCCTCAAGTTGATGGAATGCCTTTTTAATATGTGTCCTCACTGGTGGAGAAGGAGTACAACAACCCATTGCAAGCTACAAAAATTGCAAAAGACCTTCATCTTACAGTTCAAAGTAAAATAGCTTTGGAATCCTCTCTCCAAGCACTATATTCTTCACTATTATTGAAAAAACAACAATATGGTTGGATGAGCTTGTCCCACTGAGTCTTCCGTGAGTGATAATTTCAAGTAAAACAATACCAAAGTTGTATATGTTAGCTTTTGGGGTTCATTTGAAAGTGTTTACAACATGTTTGGGGGTGCTTCATGAGATGTGGGATGCATGGTTATGGTTGACCCTTGGCATTCCATGACGAAATTGCACATTGGAGGTGACACACTCTTGAGTTGCTAGACCTTGTATGGATGTTTGCATGACATTCTTCTTTGGAGCATTGTAAACCTATGGAGCTTGGTGACTTCTTCATGTAGTTAGCACATGGAAGGAAGTTGTTTCCTTGGGGGATGCCTTACATTGGGGGATTACATTTGACTCGATGAAACTTAGGCTCAGGGAGTGGACATGTAGGCAGTGGTCCCTAAGGAGGCACACAACCTTGGAGATGCATTGGAGCTTTGGAGCCTTAGAGGAGGAGTGTTGAACCTCGGGGAGTAGAACTCATGCCTTGGAGCCTTCCTTGTTGATCATCGCCACCTTGGAGCTTGGCATGTGTCACTTGGAGGTACAATGCTTCACATGTGTGGACCTAGTTGTGTCTTGTAGGTTGCTTGTCGTGGAGTAGGTCCATTTTTCATTGTAGGATTCCATTATCTCTCATATAAATAAAGGAAGGAAAGAGTCATTATCATAATCAATCACGAACTTGTGATTATTCTTCTTTACACTTGGGGTTAGATATGTAAGAGGAGGAGTGCTAGTCTCTCTCTCTCATCTTCAATCTTCTTTGTACTTTATCTCTTATTTGTCTTAAGGTGCTAGGGTTTCTTAGAGAATTCTTGAAGTCTAGGGCCAAGGTTTGATCTCTAAGGACGCATTGGAGTTAAGGTTTGGTGATAAACCCTAAGTTGTGTTTGTTGAGGAGGAAGGGAAGGGGAGATGCTTTCCATAAGGCCAAAGAGGACTTGCTAGTGGTGATTCTAGCATGTTGGAGTACCTTTGGTGGAGCTGGGGTTTTTCTTGATTTTCCCTATCTAGGGTTTTGGAGAGTTTGGAGGGTTGTACCAACTTGTGATAAGTTGAGATTATGCATTTATACTTCATTTCTTATATATATATTTCAATTGTCCAAAATTGTCTTATTGTAGATTTGAATTTCAACTATCATTGTCTTCATGATTTGGTAATTTCCAACGCTTACATGTCATTTTGTTTTGACATAAGTTAAGCATGAAAATGTTAAGGGATTTAACATTTATATGGAAGATAATAGGATATATTTATTGATTTAAATATGAATTAATTGCATTGATTTCAGGTCTGATTTGTGCATGAAAAGATTACCCTAAAGGGATGAATCTTATCGACATATATTTATCATATTCTCTGTCATATTGCCTGGTTTATTGGGGTTGATCTAAAGTGAAATATTGCCCATTGTTTTATGTTATAATTTATATTGTGATTCATCCCTAAGGTTGATAATTCACAGGGATTACACCCATGGAACCTCTAAAGAGGTGAAATTTTTGAATTTGCATCATGAAATTTCTACATGGTATCATAGATTTCTTGTCAAAAGCACTCATTTGGTGAAAAAGGGTGTTGTTATTTCAGCTGCATTGTACTCACTAGTGGTACATTAAGCTTGTACTTGGGTGTGAAACCATAGGACACTTAGGAGAAGCATTTGAGCCCTAGAAGGGCTTGTTCTACTTCATTATTGATGAACTTTGTTTTGACGTGGATTTAGTTCTTGTAGAGATGTCTATATCAGACTTAGAGAGTGTGACATGCTAGACAAAGCTTCCACTTTCATCCCTTGGAATCTTAGGCTATAGATGCTTCTGAAAGACACTGAGATTTGAGAGCATGTTAAGAAAGAGATTGGAGCACCTAAAGATCAGAAGTTATTGATATCTCTTTGTAATGTTCCCAAGCCAATATGCTAGGAACATCACGGTTTGGGTGCATTTTTAAACTTTTATTGGTTGCGACATTTCGTCAAACACTTTGTTGATTTACTTGTTTGTATGTGTTTACTTGCAGATTGACCTCTTGATTTTGGCCTTAGGGTTTTACTGATGATTTTAATATGTGTTGCAACAATAAACAAGAGATATCGTAATGGAGCATACCTCAACCATATGCAAGATCAACAATATGATAGACAAGCCAAAACACCTCAGATCTGATTTTATTCATAATAATAGAAGAACCTGATACAATGAAGATGTCGATCTGGAATGCTCAACAAATGGATCCAATAACATAATAGGAGCTGCTACAAAATGCTCCAAGAAGATACTGCAAGCCTCCAAAGGTTGAATACACCATGAATACCCATACAAGAAAGATCTGGGTCGTATGAAGTGTCAACCCCCAAGATGGAATGTGCCACACCCTACTAGAACAATGAATAGCCTCAATAATTTGGCCCTGCTGGAACAATGAATAGCCTCAACAATTTGGCCCTGCTGGAACAATGAATAGCCTCAACAATTCGGCCCTGCTGGAATAATGAATAGCCTCAACAATTCGGCCCTGCTGCCAAAGATGTCCAAATTCCCCAAAGAAGATGTCGAACTGTAGATTGGGATGAGTAGAATCCCCTCCTGAAATCTCAGGTCAAAATACCAAGGGAAGCTCCTCCAAATGTTGAATCCTCCAATCGGGTTGCGCCCTCCTGAAACTGTCAAACCCTAGAATTTCGGCCCTGATGAAGGAGGCCTCCAAATTCCCTGAAAATTGCTAGAAAGATAGATCGGAACATTGCAAGTCACTAGGTGAAGTCTCAGGGTCAGATCTGAAGTATAACCCCTCCAAACTAAATAGATCTGAATCTAAAAAATGCCCTCCTTCTCTCCAATTCGTCCCAATGCTCTAGGAAATAATCTGTACCATAGAAATCTCTCAAAAAGCACCATAAATGATGGTGAAGATCCTGCAAGAAGAACTCAGATGCTCAAATATAAAAAATCCCCTCTCCTTGGCTAGATCGAACCTTCCTTCACTGAATGGTGCACCCCCTTGTTGGAAACCCCCAATGGTGTGCCCTCTCTTTCTTCCTGTGCCTGTGGCTGGTGTAGAGCCCTCCTGCACTGATGTAGATATTACTAGAATGGTGTGGGGGAGTATTGCATCCCCGAGACCAAGCTTGGGACAAGCTAGGTGGAATCTTTCACCACCGAATCATCCTCTAGGGTTTGTTAAGTCAAAATCCTCAAAACCCCCAAGGTATGGGCTCTCTAGCTAGAAGCCAAATATCAAATGATAAACATACATGAATGAATGAATAGAGGCCCTTGCCTCTTATTTATACTTCCTGCATCCCCTTGTCTCTCCAAAGTGACTTTTCCTTTTTAATTATTAATTAATTAATTAAATCACTTTAATTAATTAATTAGCCTTTTTACCTATGAAAAGTGCCTTATCTCTCCTAGTGGCTTCCCTGGCCACTGAAAGTCACTTCTCATCATCCTATCTTGTAGTCTTGTTCCTCCCGATTCCAATGATCTATTACACTGAGAGGTTCCTCCAATTATTGTGCCCAAAATGACCTCTTCAGTGAATTTAATTAACTTATAGCTCAAAATACTTAAAATCATGGAAATCGTCGAAATGCAACGAAACCAAAGCCAACCTGTGCAGAATGGATCATAATGATGAAATGGGATGAGCGATGCAAGCCAGACCCCAAAACACCTCTCAATAATCTTTGTACTCGCTATAACCTCCATCTGGCTACTCTAGTCATCATAACCCTCTATAATGTAATGATGACCCAAAGTGGGGACATTACAGTCCTCCCTGCTAGAAAATTGCTTGTCCTCAAGAAATAACCAAATCCCCTCAAGTATAATATCAGGATCCCATGTCCACCTGTGGGACACACAGTAGACCCCATCCAAAGATGAATTATCACACACTCTGCCCCCTGGGTCCCATATCAAGACATGAACTGCAATCCCATGGGGAGCATAATCCTGAAATGTATCAACACCTTGAAACTCCTGCTCATGACTCATTGCCTCATCCCTGACTGAGTCCATCCTCCAATATACTACCAAGATCAACACGACCTCCATCAACTGTCCATGCTGATGCCGGAATGAGGTATTTCTAGACCTCCATGAGACACCCTCAAGTGATGTGCTCTCCTCAACACTGAAGCTCAATGGAAAGTCATAACAACTTTCCCCTGCACAGGTCCACTCGCCCCTTTCAGTTAGTGAAATTCTCAACCTTGCAATCCCTGGGTCCCATGCTAGTCTCTGTCGAAGATCACCATACTGGCACTGTACTACGTTGACCATGCCTAACTGCTCCCTGTATATATCTCGGATCCTCCACTCCTGGATCCTCAAGCTGAAGTACCTGTGGTAATTGGACCTGCTGTCAAAAAGTTGTATCTGTAAAAATACCTCTGTGGAAGTAGTAGTTGCCCAACCATCTCCATGTCCGATCATGATGATCAAGAGTGAAAATCTGCCTCGCTCCATAGGACAAGTCCTCACAGGCTCACTCCAAACCAACCCATGATGGAGTATGTGGCTCTCTGGCGCAACTTGGGTCCTCATGTAGTGAAACATCTTGCTAACCAGATGAACTCACGGATCCCATGGTAAACTTGGAAGTTTATCACTTCCAGTCTCCACTAGCTTCTCCTGTGTCGGACTGATCACTGTCAGAAGCCCTTTGTGCTCACCATCTATTGTCACCTGGCCTATGATGCTCACCATCACACACCAAGTCTCAACTGTCTACCTAACACAGTCCACCTTTGACCTGTTGTATGCTGTAAAAGTACTCCTGTCAGGTGGTCTCGGCCTACTCACTCTCTGTGCCCTCTGCCACTGTCTATCTCTCCTCATGTTGTTGTCAATGATAAATGTGTTGGGAAAGGCTAATAGAAACCTCTGTAGCTGACTGTAGATCTGTAAAACATCACATGCTTTGGTCAATCCCAAAGATTCAACCAAAAACTTGTCCACTAGTACCCATGGTACATATTCTCCTGTGATCATCACTGACTCCCAATCATCCAGTACAACTGAAAGTAACTCCAACTGCTATTCCACCAACCTATACCTCTCATCTCCCTTGCAACTGCTGATACGGTGAAGGTGATCTCCTGTAACTATGTGATGCCGCAAAGGAGTGGCATCTGCATGCTCCCCTAAGTGTTTCTCCTCCCTGCAAGGCAATACACCCCTCTTTGTGAGATATCACTCACCACTGTATGCTCCGACATACTCATGTCGTCTCCCGTATACTCATGCCACATCATAGATCCCGGGCGTACTACTGGATCAACCTCTGTCTGAAGGCCAACCACTCTCAAAACAAAAATGGAAGGGTCCCCCATCAACTGGTGCTCCTCTGCTAAACCACCAACATCCTTTAGCCATGTGACCGAAGGGCATATCTGAATCTCCACTAGGATAGATGAAGTGGACCTCTGATGAATCTCCTCAAGAAGCTCCTATGATATGGACTTTGATTCTTGAAGGGTTGTCTATGTGCCTCTCAAGAATCCTCGAGTGCTCTCCAACTCCTGAGTGAGTCGGTCCACCTCCAACTCCCACGCCCTCAAGGCCCTGTGATACATCTTGCCAATCCCCAAGAGGTAGTCCTTGTCTGTCAACAACTGCTGGTAGTCAGTCTTGATCATAGACACTCTCTCCCTAAGGGTATGAAGGTCATCCATGGAAAATCCCTCATCTGCACTACCATGTGCCACCGATGCCCTCCAACATTAATCAACCACCAATGCATGTGTGTCATCACAACGTTTAGTGGCTGACATGATCAGAGCCTCACTAACCCTCAATTTTCCTGCTAAGTGGTGTGACTCTTGATCATAGTCATGCTGAGGTACCACCTCATGTCTCTCACTGCTAGTGCCATCACTGGAGTCCCCAACAACCCTCTCTACAGAAGATAAAGTGTTGAGTTGCCCATTGTCTACTGTGCTACTAGGTCTGCCCATACGTGACTGCACATCATCCTCAACTGCTAGCTCCCTCTGAATCATAATGTATCTGATGTGAGCAATTGTATCCTCCTGTGCACTCACCCTGCTACTATCATCTGCGCCTGGATCCCATATAGATATGTCCAGACACGTGCTATGGTCATCCTGACTGATAAAGAGTGCATCCTCATCAATGCAGGATGATCCTGGAAGTGAGTGCCCCACCAACCTGTCAGTATCCATAATCTGCTAAACTAATGGAGTCTCCAAAAGATGTGACTCAATCTCCTCATGTTGATATGTATGTGTAAGGTCAACTATTTGCACGTCCTGTATCTCCTCCTGGATCTGTGGATCTACATGTCCATGGTGTGAATCCCTCATGTACGACTCCTCTATGCTATTGCTATCCTCATATGATGTGGTTGTCATAGGTGTCTGGAAAGATGACAGATGTGTCACAATCACCATAGGAAGTTGGTCATATGTAGGTGCTAACACATGTGAGTCCTCACTAGTGTCACCACTCTGCTGAGGTGTAAAGTCACCCACAATATGTGATATGACAATTGAAGCATAAGTGTTATCATCCTGTCCATCCCACTACTCCTCTAATGTGCAAGGGTCAGTATCATCCTTAAGAGTGCAAGAATCACTAGCCTCTATGCAAGAGTCACTATCACTAGCCTCTGTGCAAGAGTCACTATCATCATCTGACTGCTCCAGATAAGCATCTATCGATCCATCCTCACATGCCTCATCATCACTATCATAGAGTACCTCAATAATATGCTTATGACCCTTACCCTTACACATATGATCTAGTTCCCAAGGCACCTTGCAACTGTAGCAAAGTTGTGTGCTCTCAATGGGTGTGGGGATTCTCTATTCTTCCTTCCATCCATTAACTATTCCCTTTTGAAGTTTTCTAATCCGTTCGCTATTCTATTTTATGTTGGCCATCAAATCTGCTAAGTCCATTTCCCATCTAGCTTCTCTGGCTCTCTTTTCCTCTACTACGCCAATCCAATATGTAACCTTATCTTTTCTCCAACTAGGATTTTTATAGGATACAAAATGATGGAATGTTATTAGATCTCCGAGATTCTCATTGAGGGTTTCATATTCTTTCTCACAATCAACAATCCTTCCTGTAAAATCCCACAAATCCATCTCTCCTTATGGAAGACCCTCAGGCTGGCAGGAGTTTAAGCTTTGATACCACTGTAATGTTCCCAAGCCAATATGCCAGGAACATCAAGGTTTGGGTGCATTTTTAAACTTTTACTAATTGTGGCATTTCGTCAAACACTTTATTGATTTACTTGTTTGTATGTGTTTACTTGCAGGTTGACCTCTTGATTTCGGCCTTAGGGTTTTACTGATGATTTTAATATGTGTTGCAGCAATAAACAAGAGATATCGTAATGGAACATACCTCAACCATATGCAAGATCAACAATATGATAGACAAGCCAAAACACCTCAGATATGATTTTATTCATAATAATAGAAGAACCTGATACAATGAAGATGTCGATCTAGAATGCTCAACAGATGGATCCAATAACATAATATGAGCTGCTACAAAATGCTCCAAGAAGATACTATAAGCCTCCAAAGGCTGAATACACCATGAATACCCATACAAGAAAGATCTGGGCCGTATGAAGTGTCAACCCCCAAGATGGAATGTGCCACGCCCTGCTGGAACACTGAATAGCCTCAACAATTTGGCCCTTCTGCCAAAGATGTCCAAATGTTCCAAAGAAGATGTCGAACTATAGATCGGGATGAATAGAATCCCCTCTTGAAATCTCAGGTTAAAATACCAAGGGAAGCTCCTCCAAATGTTGAATCCTCCAATGGGGTTGCGCCCTCCTGAAACTGTCAAACCCTAGAATTTTGGCCCTGATGAAGGAGGCCTCCAAAGGCCCTGAAACTTGCTAGAAAGATAGATCGGGACACTGCAAGTCACTAGGTGAAGTCTCAGGGTCAAATATGAAGTATAACCCCTCCAAATTGAATAGATCTGAATCTCAGAAATGCCCTCCTTCTCTCCAATTCATCCCAATGCTCTAGGAAATAATCTGTACCATAGAACTCTCTCAAAAAGCACCATAAATGATGGTGAATATCCCGCAAGAAGAACCCAGATGCTCAAATCTCCAAAATCCCCTCTCCTTGGCTAGATCGAACCTTCCTTCACTGAATGGTGCGCCCCCCTTGCTAGAAACCCCCAATGGTGCGCCCTCAATTTCTTCCTGTGCCTGTGGCTGGTGTAGAACCCTCCTGCATTGATGTATATCTGATTAGAATGGTGTGGGGGAGTATTGCATCCTCGAGACCAAGCTTGGGACAAGCTAGGTGGAATCTTTCACCACTGAATCGTCCTCTAGGGTTTGTTAAGTCAAAACCCTCAAAACCCCCAAGGTATGGGCTCTCTAGCTAGAAGCCAGATATCAAATGATAAACATACATGAATGAATGAATAGAGGCCCTTGCCTCTTATTTATACTTCCCGCATCCCCTTGTCTCTCCAAAGTGACTTTTCCTTTTTAATTATTAATTAATTAATTAAATCACTTTAATTAATTAATTAACCTTTTTACCTCTGAAAAACACCTTATTTCTCCTAGTGGCTTCCCTGGCCACTGAAAGTCACTTCTCATCATCCTATCCTGTAGTCTCGTTCCTCCCGATTCCAATGAGCTATTACACTGAGAGGTTCATCCAAGTATTGTGCCCAAAATGACCTCTTTAGTGAATTTAATTAACTTATAACTCAAAATACTCAAAATCATGGAAATCGTCGGAATGCAACGGAACCAAAGCCAAACTGTGCGGAATGGATCATAATGATGAAATGGGATAAGCGATGCAAGACGGACCCCAAAACACCTCTCAATAATCTCTGTACTCGCTATAACCTCCATCTGGCTACTCTGGTCATCATAACCCTCTGTAATGTAATGATGTCCCAAAGTGGGGACATTACACTCTTATCAAGAAGGAGGCCAAGGAAAAGAGAATCATTCTTGATCGTATGAACGATCACTTCACCACTTACATTGTAGTCAAGAAAACCAGTAAGGAGATGTTTGAAGCTTTGATTTCTTTATTTCAAAGTTCTTTTGGTTCTTGACAAATGCTCTTGTTAAACAAGCTTTCAACCGTCCACATGAGTAATACAAATAATTTGATTAGCTTCATGGTCAAGATAATATAGTTGAGAGACTGGTTGAGTGTTATCGGGATGAAGGTGAAAGGCAAGGAGAAAGGAAAATTGTAGGGGCTAAATTTAATCCATGGGCTAATTTTCCATGTTTTTTTCCAAAAAAAAGATTCGTCAATTTCCATTTTTTTTTTATCTAAAATAATTTGCTCAAATTATGTAGGATAAACATAATTTTTTCCTAAATATCATAGAAATTTTCTAGAAACTATATAAAATCCTTAACAATTTGAATATTTTTGAAAAAATATCGCAAAACATTTTATGGGAGGAATTTTAAAAATTAGTAAGAGTCACCATCCAATTCTATCAAAGGAAGTTTGGTAAGCTTTCAAAGAAGCCTAAATTCAAAACAAAAATGATTGTGGGCAACCTAGAAACTAGTGTGCCCTTAAAAATACAGTGGGTAATGGGATCATTGAGTCTATACATTCTTATCCTTATTTATCATAGCCTCCCTCTACCATAGTTCATTAGGTAACCATAACATTTACATAGACCAACCCTGGGAGCAAGTAGGTCACCAAGTTGCAAGTAATATTAAGTATATTAATCTTTTTAGATAAATTCATTTAAGGTTTTGATCCTTGATTCCAAGGGTTTTCCTTCTAGGAATAACATAGTTTCTACTATCAACCATTCTGAAAGCACATTACAAATAGGTCAATAGAGAAGTTAATAATGAGGTTTTGGTTTGATCAATGGTGTATTGTAGTTCAAAATTGTTCACATGCTTTTTGTTGTTATTGATTTTAATGTTTTTTGTTTGTTTGTATAAACACTTTTATTATTTTGCAGGGAGCTATAAACCCCATGCCCCATTAACATGATACATATTACATTTTTCTGAGCCTTATAGCCTAACACATTCTCCATTGAACATGATTCTCCTCCAAGAGAACCCATGACTTTCACTAATTCATCTCACACATGTTAACTTTTGATCTTAATGTAACTTGCTTTTTCAATAATTATGCCAAAGGTGTTTCTTTAATGTGGTCATATTTCATAAAAAGTGCTCATCACATTGATACTTGTCCTTGCTTACCATAAACAAGGTCACTATAACCATGGATTGTCGGTAAATAAACAAGAGAATAATGAGTGCCTCTATTTTAGCCTTGTAAAAGATGAACACATAAACCCGACAATCCTCCCACTAGCCCTCATCTTGGCATGAATACACCCATTTGAAATTCCCCTAACCTTGAGCACTCCATCACAAATCCATGTGACCAGGTGCTCAACAATCCTTGGGTTCCTATCCCTACAAAATTCTCTCATAGCAAAATGTTCTAGCCTCCAAAACATTGCTACTCTGAGAACACTCTCGCAAATGTTAGCATTGTTCACTTTCATTGTACGAAGGAGAAGAGATTGAACAATCTAGTAAGTGGATACATAGGGAATTGCAATAAATTTCTAGGTATAATCACCAATTAAATATCTAATAGCCATTCTCTATTATAGACTAGAATTGCTCAAATCTATTGGCCACATTGACCATAATGTGACACTAACTTTCTATGAACAACAAATCTCATACTTACACACAATTCAAGCTTAGACTACCATATATACCATACCATAGAAGACGAGATCGATAGTTTCACAATAAACTCATACTTCACTAACAAATATGCAGTCTTCATTTTTATAATGCCAAAAATAACACAAAATCTTTCTCACCTCTTCATACGTGCCCCTCTAATTCAATATTAATGTAATAACAAGTTAGAATGGTCGCTGATTGACTCTAACCCAATAGAGACGAATATGTTGGCTACAGTGTACATCAATCCTAACACGATAATATATTTATATGGACACGTGTAACGGCCTGAACACGATAATATATTTATATGGACACGTGTAACGGACTGAACAAGCTTACGTGGAACAAGTTGGACGTTGTATCTTTTCTATGCAGGAAGAAGCAACGTCTAAAGGAGGGATGCAACAATGTTGATGTATGGGGGTGATTGGCCTCATGTCCTCCCTTTCCTCCATATTTAAAAGGGAAACAATTCCGCGATCAAAGGGAAAGTCAAGGCATGCAGACCAACACGAAACCATAGTAAGCAACACAACAATAATGAGCGGCAATAAAATTTACGCACGCAACGCACTTCTTTATTCTTACAGATATCTTCCACGTGTCAAGCAATCAAGGCTTTCAGATTAAAATCCAAAATGTCTATATTATTATGCTCTCGAAATGCGCCCATCCTTACCAATAAAGCTTTCTCGTCAATTGGCTGTGAAGTCTCCAGTGCAGAATAAATATCCCAGAGGCAATTTTTTACATTGAAACTGAAATAAATTAATTGAGATACCATCTCCTCCATTACAATTACAGCCACGGCCTAACGTGCGCTGTTATTGAATTGAATAACCAATCTGTGGATTGATTAAAAGAGCCATGGCTGCACTGCTCGCCTCGTCTGTTCACAGCCCAATAACAGCTCAAGACTTGAGCTTCTGCCGCGCATTTGCGCCGCGAAATTTTCCGTCATTCGAAACGTCACGTGACGGTGGAGAATTTTCAGGCTTTACAATCGAAGCCAGAAGCTCTGGCTCCGGCAGTCCTCCTGCGAAGATTAATGGACGGGCGCCTCGTATGGTCCCCGTGGAAGAGGCTACTGCTAGAATTAGAAAGAGTTCTTCAATTTCTGACACAGTTAACGGGTCGGCGAAAAAGGTCATTAATGGTTCTGCCGTCAATGGACGTGTAAATGGATCTAATTCGAGGGCGCTGGTGTCGCAGAGGACGAGGAAAATTAACGGTGAAAATAAGCGGATTTTGCCGGAGCTTGACGTGAAGGTATTGCCGTTAGATGAAGGTTTCAGTTGGTCGAATGATAATTACAGTAAGCTTCAAAGGAACATCGATGTGTGGTCCTTTATTCTATCATTGAGAGCCCGCACGTACTTGGATGACGCTAAGTGGACATACATTGGCGGTTTCTCTGAAGAAAAGCAGGTAGGTATTTGCATCATCTGCTTTCCGTAAATGTACCCACAGAAATTCACCAGTTTAGTTTTCTATCCCCACTTATGTTCCTAACGTAGAACGGTCAACTGGAATCATTTTCATTCAATTCACATCAATTCATTGAACGGTGTAACGATTTTCGTGCCTAGATAGGTGACGGGAAACAATGTCATTAATACTAGTTATTCGATAGAAAATGACTAGTTAACAAAGTTGGCTTTGTGTAGGACCAAAAAAAAGAAATTACTCAATGTAATGTTACAATGGTGTTGTCTACCCTGCAGACAAAATGCACCTTTCAGTGCAGACGTTGAGGAATCCGGATCAATAACCCCTCATGGTTCCCATCGACCCGGTGTTGGTCGATTAGGAAACCCCAAAACTCTGTGGTTTGGTGGAACCATGAGCAGATCATCATTTCTGGTGTAACGATGAGTCATTATGATCCAAATCCTGCCGGAATTATGGCAAAAAAATGTTGCATTTTGTCTGCTGTTTAGCCCACAGGAGTGACAATGATCAAATTTGAATTGGCTGTGTAATTTAATTTTTTTTTAATGAATGCCAATATTTTTTCGGGGCTTGTCTAAATCATGTTTAAATAGGCTGGATTTGTGTTCAACCCTTGATGAAGGATTAAACGTGACATCCATAAATAAAGTCAATCTGAAGAGTATACGGAGTCCTTTGGAGTGAAGCAGCGTTGGAATTTGCCTTGCATTCCTATTTGTTAAACTTCTTTTTTTTGCCAAAGGCTATATGCTTTATCATTTTGATTTTTTCAGTTTGTTATCACTGGAATTTGGTCATAAAATCTTTGTTGAAGTTGTAATTTTAGATTGTTGAAACAGTTGTATTTAATGCAGAAATGTATTCAGCACTCATGAATACCCCTACCGCAATCTGATTTTACAATGTCAATAATCGATATCTGCAATTCCATCAATCCAAAATTATTCTTGTCAGATTTCAGACAAAATATGCTGGTTTTCCTTCCCTTTATTTTAAACAGCCAGAAAAAAACCAATTTATAAAATGTTTAGCCTACAACTTTATTTTTTATATATTTGTAAATTCCACAACCCTTCATCCCGGGTTCGTTATAGGTGATTCTAATTTGTCATAAGTTTTGAAATTTCTAACAAAACACTCAACCAAGGCTACGTCAATTGTATAGTCTACATGCTACAATTAGAGATATTTAAATATTTAAGTCATGCTCGATCGAGACTATGTCAATTGTAGCCTAAAGGCTCCAACTACAAATATTTAGTCACTGACTCGTGCCAAAGTAAAATAAATTCTAAATATGAACACATCTAAATGAATACATTCTTCAAAGCGTAAGTCATAAAATCTATACCTAGGTTATAAAAGCTCAAACTCTAAAATCTATACTTAGGTTATAAAAGCTCAAATTCTACCTGAGGAAAAAGTCCTAACCTCGATGGGAAAGCCTAGAGGCACTACAGACAAACTACCCACTGTCACCTAGGTAGCCTTGCTCCACACTTCAGACTAAGGGAACTAAACTACCCTAGCATGGGGAATCCCTATGGTCTATCTAGTCCAATTAGTTGTAGCAATGGAGAGTTATTAAACTAGATTGACTAAAATGACTAGCAACCAACCTACTTTCAATTATGAAAAAAAATAGTTAAGATGTACAAATTGTTACCAGATTTAAACAAGCCTTTAGTGATACGTTACTTAGACAAATGTGCTTGTTGTTATGATTATACTTTGAAAATAAACATAAATGAACTTGCTCAGTTTCAATAGCTCAAAGGACTACCAAAGATAAAATGTATCATTCCCATGTGAATCATATATTAATAGTGCTTAAGATAGAATGACATCATAGACTTGAGATTAGATCATGAAATTTGATCATAAGAGTAAAACATTGTTATCAGTGATTCACCATATCCATGAGCATTTAAGATCAAGATACCATCACATTTGGAATATTTCATGCCACTAGTTAAGTGCAAAGTGTTTATTTATGATAGCAAGAAAAATCGTAACATGAGTTTATTAAGTGCAATTTCAAACCGTGAGATTACTAAATCTGTCGCTGTTATCAAGGACAGTAAGGACAGCAGATTCAAATGGTGGATTACACATACACTTATGGTATTCAAAGTGCCATCCAATAATCTTAAGTTTGTCATAGTTTAGAGCATATGAATTAGATAGTTTGTAACCATGAAGAAAGCAAACAGTGAGCAATCCTGTCAATATTTGTATTTATAGCACATTAACCACTATGTATTCGTGCAGATTACCCTTATGAGAGACCAGAGATCGAAGGTATAATGCAAATCATTTAAACAGTGAAAAATCCGAGGTGTTGACAGCAATGTCCAAGCAATTGTGAACTGTGTAAAGAATATACCAGCTGTGAAGAATGCCAAGCTTGGATGTGTTAGAAATAAAGGGATGTGCTCATTTTTCCATAGACAATATAGCAATATTGTCACCCAACCATAGGCACAAAGGCCACCCCCGAGCACCTTAACCTTGACAGACAGAATAATTCCGGTAGCAGAACAATAGCCAACCAAGGGTAGCGCACCTTTCTCCAAGGGTAGCGCACCAAGCAAGAATAACCAGAAACCAAGCATAAAGTCCAAACCATAACCAAGATGCCAGTTGCAGTAGTTGCACTCCCTCTCCAAACTTGTGCACCACTAGTCCTTATGCAGTTGTTAGAGTGAGAGTGACAAATGAGATCTAGCGCCCTCTTATTTATAGTCCTCCAAGTGACCTAACTGGGCCAACTTCTCTTTCTGGTGACTAATAACTCAATATTAATTATTCTCTTGAGCCGACTTGTCTTCTAGGGTTATTATCCAACGTTTTAGGGTTTCTCTTGCTTCTCGAAATATTCTAGTCTCATCAAAGGTTACATGTAGAGGTTAATACCTCCCGCAGCTACCATAATATCAACACTCCGACCTAGATAGGGAGGTATTAAAGGTAATGGTCTTGAGCACAAACAAACCATTCAACCAGTCGCATCATCATAGCCACACATGCTATTTCATGATCACTTAGATCAACTCACAAGAAACATCATCACTATCAGTATTATCTGATAGCATCAACTACATCATCTCTCGAAGCCATACTCCATTTGAATAATCGAGCATGATGCTGAATAAGTCACTCACTCCACAGAGTGATACAAGAACCATTCTTTTAATCCAGACATATGTTCTAGAAGAATAATTGTTCCAATAGATGTTGGAGGCCACGCCATGGGCTACAAGGACTATTCTTCTAATCCGGACATACGTCCTAAAAGAATGTCTGTCCTGGACCATTTTCCCTCCGACCACTACTGTGAACTCAGGGAAAATGTTTGTCCTGTACCAATCTCTCCACTCTGGTCACTACTGTGAACTTAGGGAGACAGACCATTCTTCTAATCTGGACATATGTCCACCAGTAATCAGTCCTTCCTGGACCATTCTCTGCCTGGAGAATGTTTGTCCATCAACATACTGACTATCCATCTAGCTGGAAATCATCTCCAACACTAGTGATAGTCTCCATGGCAATCAGAACAATGCCATCCAATATAACACAATTGTGTCTATCCATAGTAGTACACAACTACTATCCAGTGGTACACAACCACACTTAGTAGCACACGGCTACTAACTAGTGACATAAGTCAAAACCAGTGGAACACATCCACCAAAGTAGCATACAACTACTTTCCAGAGACGTACAGTCTCCACAGTAAACATATCATCTGATATCAACCTGCATAACAATATCATGATACAAACTGAGTCATCTGGGCCATTCTTTCACTCACATCTGTGAGATATGGAAGAGCATCTGCGCTCAGAAAGTAAAACATCAGCCATGGGCTATTTGGACTATTCTTCCCAAGCATAGAAGAATAACTGTCCCTAATTTTTGAGCCTGGATCATTCACCTAACTGGGCCATTCCTTCGGCACTAATCATAGTGCAACCTGGAGAGAATGAGTCTGCCCTAGGGAATGCCTATCCCTGATTGTTGAACCTGGACCATTCACCTAACTGGGCCATTCCTCCGACACTAAACATAGTGCAACCTAGAGAGAATGAGTTTTCCCGAGGGAATGACTGTCCGGATCATTTCCTATGGAAATGACTATCCTGCACCAACCTCCAAAACAGGCCATTCTTCGAAACTGCTCACAACTGTGAACTTCGAAAGAATGACTGCCCGACGAGGCAGACCATTCTACTTGACCACTACTCATGAGTGACTGCCAAGAAGAGTGATTGTCCTAGACCATTCCCCCACACTGGCCACAAGGGGAATCATTGTCTATGGTACATCAACAATCTATCGGACCATTTTCATTACGAAAATGACTGTCCGATTTGGACCATTTTCTGAACTGGAAAATTTCTGTTCGTCAGAAATCTTGGGCCACTTTTCGGATTGGAAGGTGACTGCCCAACCTGGACCATTTTCCGAACTGGAAAATGACTGCCCATAAATCAATAAAATATCAGTGCTCCCTCCCAACTTGGGAGTAATCTCTTCCTTTTTCAATAAGGAAGTCGTCTCCACGAGCCCTAGCTTGTCCCTTAAGTATGCAATCTTTTCATCTTGGACAAAGGCTTTACCAAAATATTTGCTATTTGCTCATCTGTGGAGATATACTGGAGAACCACTTCTCCCCTTTGGAATTTATCCTGAAGAATATAATGCTTGATCTCAATGTGCTTCGACCTGACATGGAACACCAGGTTCTCTGAAAACTTCACATAGCTCTGATCATCACAATATATCACGGTCAAATTCAACAGTTGATCATACAGTCCATAAACCAACTTATGGAGCCACACTGCTTTCGTACAAGCATCACAAACTGTAATATACTCTGCTTCTGCAGTGCTGAGTGTAACATACTTATGTTTCCTGTTGGCCCATAACATCGTGGCAAAGCTCAAACTGAAACATATCCAAGTAACACTTCTTCTGTCATTTGCACTCCCTGCCCAATCTGAATCGATAAATCCATGCAACTGTATATCATAACTCAAACGTCCCACAAGGAAAATATCTGGCTGAGTATTCTCCAGATACATTAACGAGCCAATCAATTGTCGATACAGAGATGGGTCTACTGGATCAGAGTCTCTCAACTTCTTTAGATCTATCATCATGGGAGTTTTCCATGGATTTGCAATCCATCATCCCGGACTTTTGAAGAACCATTTCAATATACTTCCTCTGTCATAGGAAGTTTTCACCACGCTTTTATTGTACATGAGAGACTATGTACTAAGTTTTCTTGAATCCATACAAGGTCTTCTTCCATCTGCATACAAGGGTCTCTTTTTGGTATACCTCAAAACCTTGAGGTTTCTCTACATACGCTTCTTCTTCAATTACTCTGTTGAGAAGAACAGTCTTTACATTCATCTGATGTAAACTCCAACCTATGGATATTGTAAGAGATATAATGGCTCAGGTAGAGATGTATATCTGGTTACTAGAACAAACTGTCATCGTAGTCTTCTCCCTCCTACTGGGAGAACCCTCTAGCCCTGAGTCTGACCTTGTATCTATCAATGCTTAATTTCTCAAATACATTGTTCTTCATCACAACTTCCTTCCATTCCTTCTGCTTGACTGCTTCTAGTGGGTTCAAACTGGTTCAATTGGTTGTTCTGACTTTTCTTTCTTTCTTGGAATCTTCATGTTCTTCCTCATGTTTGTCTTCAATGTTGGAGTCCATGGAATCTTCTTTAGATTACATGCCCTTCTTTCTTGAAGGATCCAACCTTCCGCCATAGGAACATAAATGTAGATGGACAACCAAGGATATTCAAGGCTTCTTTTTGAAGAAGACTTCTTCTAGAGTCAAACTGAACATGTGCTTCTTATCATGGCTGCTACTTCCAATGAAGAACATGGACAGATACTTCATGGTATTCACGGATTCTTCAATGGATGATATCATTGGGGATTAGCTCCCTCCTAATCCCAACTTCATGCATGAATGAGCAATATGCATGCTCTTCTTTTGGAATTCTGTGATTAGCTCCTCCCATCTGAGAGAGTTCATGCTTTCGTCTGTTGCATCTCTCTTTGCTTTCTACAAAGTGTCCTAAGCATGTTTTGGTTTCCTTTTGATTTTTGACTTCCTTCGAGTCTGACTCTTCTGAGTCTCTTTAAGTTTGTTTCTATCTGTTTTGATTGTTGCCCATCTGGAAAGACATCTTCATGAAATAACCTGCCTGAGACAACAAGAACAATAGTGTTTCTGATACAACATTTTTCATATGAAGGATAGTTTCTTGGTAGCATTAGTAAGATGATCTAGTCTGAGAACAAGAACAAGAAATATCTCCTAGAGTAGGTGTTAGTTCATTTTTGCAAATAAGTACAATAAACATCTATATCAATAGTATTCATATGCAGTCGAGTATTCATTACACCTAGCAATAATAGAATCTTTCAAAGACTGCTTTCACAATTTTTGATGTAGTAACTATCACCTTTGATATACACAAATTTGAAGCTTAACAATTTAATCAAACCTGGAACCTGAAGCCTTAACTGCTATGGAGGGTGCACTTGTTCTTCTGAATGCACTGAATCCAAGATTATAGCTTACAAGATCTCTATTAATTTCCCTGCAAACACACTCATGTTTTTCTAGATGATATAACTCAGATAGCATATACAAGTGCAACCTTTGAAACCTTGTAGCATCATCTAGCTTGTCTTCCAGTCTGAACTAGATACCATCTTGATAAGAAGAGATTAGAAACTCAATGAGAAGATTCACTGATTATAACAAGCTAGAAACTCTAAAATTTCAACTTTGACCAGAAGTCAACTTTAGACTTTGACTAGTCAACCTTTAACTTTGATTAGTCAAACTTTGACTTTGACTTTGACCAAAGATTCAAACCTAACATTTTTGCTAGCTGAGAGTACCAAGAGGTGCGTTAGGCTATGGCGCACTAGGATGTCAAGGAATTAGGTCAAATGCTTCACCAAAAGTGCCCGAACACAAGGGTTAGGGTTTGTTGCAGCTCCATAATCAGAAAACTTAGCTGCAGCTGTAACTGGTGCCATAACGAGCTTAACAAATAACTTCCCAATCTATATTCCAGTGGTTAGACTGTCTGAAGATAGTGTGGGCCCATAACCTGTTAGAAATAAAGGGATGTGCTTATTTTTCCATAGACAATATAGCAATATTGTCACCCAACCATAGGCACAAAGGCCACCCCCGAGCACCTTAACCTTGACAAACAAAATAATTCTAGTAGCAGAACAATAGCCAACCAAGGCTAGTGCACCTTTCTCCAAGGGTAGCGCACCAAGCAAGAATAACCAGAAACCAAGCAGAAAGTCCAAACCATAACCAAGATGCCAGTTGCAGCAACTACAGTTGCACTCCCTCTCCAAACTTGTGCACCACTAGTCCCTATGCAGTTGTGAGAGTGAGAGTGACAAATGAGATCTAGTGCCCTCTTATTTATAGTCCTCCAAGTGACCTAACTGGGTCGACTTCTCTTCCTGGAGACTAATAACTCAATATTAATTATTCTCTTGAGGTGACTTGTCTTCTAGGGTTATTATCCAATGTTTTAGGGTTTCTCTTGCTTCCTGGCATATTCTAGTCTCATCAAAGGTTACATGTAGAGGTTAATACCTCCCGCAGCTACAACAATATCAACAGGATGAATGTCTTAAATTTTGTATTAAGGGTATTTACCATTTCAGATTAGGGAATAACCAGTAAACAAGTGTGTAAACCCTCAAAACAGTCTTATAAACGGTGAATTGCTTGCCTTAAGGACTAGGTCGTCCCATCCATTATTGCATTGATTTGTTTAAAGAGGGCATAAAGATTATTATTATGAGTAAGTGCTACTGGAGAGTGATGTATTTAACCAAGTAACTTGAAAAACCCTTATCATATGTAACAAAGATGAAATATCAAATTTTTACTTAGCATGCATTTGTGTGTAAGGTGTTGTGATGGCATAAATGTAACCCAAATAATGTGTTGATGCCAAATCAGACATTAAAGCATGTAAACAGAAAATTAAACCATGAAATAACATGCCATAATCCCAAGGCGTTTCTTTAGTTTTCAAAGTGTTGCATTTAGTATGTCATTGATTTGCTTATTTCAAGTGTTTAAACCATGAAAGTGGTCCAATGTTCCTAATTAACCCTTGTTAATGGAAAAGAGAGCAAGACTAACCTTTAAACCACATCCTTCCAAGCATAAACAAGAAACTGCAAGACTATCCTTTAAATTACATCCTTCCAAGCATAAACAAGAAACTAACTCTAGAGAAATGATTAGATTTGAGCCACTTTAGAGTTACTTCATTGATGAGGGTTAGATCCAAAAAATAAGCAGGTTTATACAGGATCTATAATCCAAACTCTTGGCAACTTAAAAGATATAGCATGAGTGGGATCCAAGTTAAATTAAATTTACCAATTTAAGACCAACTTAGCTCTAGCTATCTAATTCAAATTAAATCCTTTAAGCCCTAGATTGCTTGTCAAACAAAAATTGAAAGAGGCAAAAATTTAATTGAGATGGAAAGGAAAGAGAAAAGAAAACCCATGTGCTACCATTGGGCATGGAGTCTAGTCCATTTTTAGAGTAATTTCCCTTATCACCTTGAGTGTTTGAAGTCCCTAAACACCTCTAGGGAATGCTAGGTGAGCATCAAAGCTAAGATCTAAAACTTGCAAAAGCCACAAGGAGGTTAACCCAAAAGGAAATCAACCTAAGTATTGCAAAAACAAATTTAAATTCAAAACATAGATCTAGGGTAAGAAGTTGAAACATTAAGATATTCAACTTCAATACTAAGATCTAGTTTAGAATTTACAAAGAAACAAGATAGATCAAATATCATACCTTACTTGCATTGTTTGTGTTGCAATATCCCTTTCCTCAATGTCCTTTGCATGCCAAAACCCTTCTATAATCATCCTAGGATAAAGTACTAAAGAAACAAAGAATAAATTTGCAATGTCCCTTTCCCTTTGATGACTCCAAGAGGAGCGACTGAGTAGCCTATACTGGTTCCCATAGGCTATAGTCGAGAGAAAAAGGGAATAAAAAGGATTGTTTAATGTCATTTACCGGAAAAAGCATAAGTGAAAGTGACATTAGATAATAAAAGAAGCAAAAAGGGTGTTTCAAGTGACTTAAGTGATTATTAAATCAAAACTTAGGGAAAAGTCACTTAATAATTAAAGTGAACGAGAAACTAAATCAGAGGGGATATAAAAGGAGAAAGTTGACTTAGTTTCTCATTATGCATATTGTGGATTGGAAATTAGAACCTAGAGAGGAGTCAGGCAGTTTCCTTCTTGTTTTGTGGTTTTCTAGATGAAACCACCACCATTGATAGAGTTCGGTGTTGAAATACACACCCTAGTTTGTCGGGAGGATCACACGGGTTCTTCATCAAGCTACAAGTTCAGGTTACAACAATAGAGAGTTCCAACGCAAACTAGTGCGCAAATTTTCCAGTTGCTGCATGAGGTTTTGGGGAGGATTTACCAGCATTCTTGGGTCGCTAGACCCAACCAGTCACGGAGAGTTAAATTCGATGTTTTGGGGAGTGTTGCCTTCCATGCTTTCCCTGATTTCTCTTTTAATATCGATGTAATAGTGATAGACACATTAAGCAGTTGGGGGATTTTACTCTGCAAAGACTTGATAGGAAAACTAACCAGGAGCTTCCAAGACCAAGGGTCCAAAGCTGTTATAACCCATCCCGAAGGAGGATTTTTTACCCTTCACAAGGAACCCATCACAAGATGCCTCATTGAAACTCCTGAAGAACCCAATAATCAACTCCTCTTTGTGAATAATGGGGTGGAAAGTTGGTTTGTCCAAGGAGGAAACTTTGAGGATGAACTTAGCAAAACACTCGGAGGAATATGGACCTTAGAATTTGATGGCACTCATTCGAGTTTTGGTTCAGGGGCAGGCATTGTCCTAACTTCCCCATCTAAGGAAACTTACTACTACTCCTATAGACTTGAATATTATTGCACAAACAACGTTGTTGAATACGAAGATTTGATTATAGGTCTTAACCTAGCAATTGATAAGGGCATCACACACTTGAGGGTTATAGGGGATTCAGATCTGATAGTATCACAAGTTTTGTTAAACTTTGCCGCAAAGAATGAGAGACTAAAAAGGTACTGAGACTTTGCAAGATCTGTTGCAAAATCCTTTGAAGTAGTATGAATCGAAGTAGTTCCCGGAGAAGAAAATTATGTAGCAGATGCTTTGGCTCTCTCAACATCTACTTTGCAACCTTGTGAGGGTCCCCTCCAGAACTTGTGCAAAATGGAGGTCCTATTTAGACCATCGATCCCTGATAACTTAGAACATTGGTAGGTCTTTGAAGATGATAATCAAATCCTTAGATTCATGGAAAACAATAGAGAATTCACCAATTCACAAGTAAACTTCCTTGCTGATTCCATGGACCTGGACGTAGTGAACTTGCAAAATAACACTCTGCCAAAAGGGTGTGTCCCTTTAGAACAACTCTTTGATAGACACGATGTTTACAAAGAAAAAAACCCCAAACAACAAACAAACGAAGCCTTAGAATTCAAAATTGGCACCGAGATGGATCCAAGAATGGTAAAAATAGGGAAAGGTACCACAAAAAAAGAGAGAAACAAGATACTTGACCTCATAAGAGAATTTAAGGATACCTTTTCTTGGACTTATGATGACTTAAGGGCTTATAGGGGTGATGTTATCCAACATGCTATACCTTTGACAGAAGGAGCCAAACCTTTCCGACAAAAACTAAGGCATATTAACCCTAAGTTGGCAAACCGGATACAAAAGGAACTTCAAAAGATGGTAGATGCTGGTATTATAGTTCCCATCAGATATTCATCATGGATGTCCAATTTGGTGGTTGTCCGAAAGAAAAGCGGTGACATTCATCTATGCGTGGACTTTCGAAACCTTAACCAGCTATGACAATTACCCCCTCCCAAATATGGAACACTTACTACAAAGGGTCACAGGGGTAGACATGATGTCCATGCTGGATGGATTTTCTGGATACAACCAGGTATTACTCAAAAGAGAAGATCAACTCAAAACGACATTTACCACACCATGGGGAACATTCATGTATTTAAGAATGCCATTTGGCCTTATGAATGCAGGTTGAACCTTTCAAAGAGCAATGGACTTTGATTGTAGGGATCTTATTCAGAAAATTATAGAAATTTACCAAGATGATCTCACGGTCTTGTCAAAGGAAAGAAAAGACCACATCTCACACCTCAGAATTGTCTTTGAAAGATGTAGGAAATATGGTATTTCCTTGAACCCTAAAAAGTCTATTTTCGGGATAGATAAGGGAAAGCTATTGGGACACATAGTCTCAAAGGGAGGAATTTTTGTAGACCCAGAGAGGATCCAATCTATCAAAGATGTGCACCCCCCTGCCAACAAAAAATCCCTACAATCATTCTTTGGAAAAATAAATTTTATTCGAAGATTTGTCCCAAACTTTGCCGAAAGAATAAAACCCATGAGTGCATTACTTAAAAAGGACATAGCATTCAGGTGGGACGACAAGGCCCTTCAATCTTTTGAAGATATAAAAGATGCCATTTCCCAAGTCCCAGTTCTGATTAGTCTTGATTATTCACGAGATTTCATGATATTCTCTTTCGCTTCTCAAGATACTATCACATGTGTCTTATTACAGAAAGACGTTGATGACCATGAACATCCTATTGCGTTCATGAGTAAAGTCCTTAGGGATTCAGAGCTAAATTATTCAATTACTGAAAAACAAGCTTATGCCTTGGTGAAATCCCTCAAGCATTTTAGAAACTATGTGGGCTATAACAATATTAAGGCTTATGTCCCTTACCCAACAGTAAAGGATGTTTTGTCACAACAAGATTGTATGGGTACTAGGGGTAAGTGGGTTTCCAAAATCCAAGAATATGACTTAGAAATAAAACCCACCAAGATTGTGAAGGGATAAGGGTTAGCCCGAATGTTGACTGAGAGCAACCAAGAAGCTAGACAAATGGGAGAAAACGAACAAGTGAATGTGGTGGTGAGTGGGTTAGAACACGATGAATGGTATTCCGACATAATATACTACCTCAGGAACTTATCATGCCCAGATCATCTAGTAGATTATAAAAGAAGATCTCTAAGACTCAAAGCTATGAAGTACTGTTTGAATGAGGATGGTCTTGGCTGGAAGGACCCGAACTAAGTTCTCCTTAGATGTGTGAGCAAAGAAGAAGCCGACAAGCTACTGAAGGAATTACACTCAGGGTATTGTGGCGGGCACTTCGCTGCCCGTACTACCGCACACAAGATCTTAAGAGACAGATATTATGGCCAACATTGTTTGTTGATACTCACCGATATGTCCGCTCATGTCAACCTTGTCAATACTTTGCAGGTAAACAAAAACTCTCGGCACAACCTTTGAAAACCAGTGGTGGTAGAAGCTCCTTTTCAATAGTGGGGTTTAGACTTTATTGGTGAGTTTAAAGATAATTCAAGTAACGGTTATCGATGGATTTTGACCGCCACAGATTATTTTACCAGGTGGGTAGAATCTATTCCCACAAAGAAAGCCACTGAGGAGCTGGTCATGAACTTTTTGGAAGAACGAATCATAACAAGATTTGGGGTACCATCCAAAATTATCACTGACAATGCCAAAGCTTTCAATTCCCTTGCCTTAGTAGAATTTTGTTTCAAGTACAACATCATTCTATCTCATTCATCAAACTAATACCCACAAAGGAACGACCTGACATAATCAAGAAATAAGAACCTCATGAATATCATTAAGAAAGTTGTGGGAGAGAACAAGAAGGCCTGGGATAGCAAGATCATGTATGCCTTGTGGGTGTAATGTCCCCATTTTGGGACATTATAACATTACAACATTTCAGAGTGTTATGCTTACCCGAGTAGCCAGATAGGGGTGACAGAGTTCGAGAGATATTGAGGGGTTTATTTGGACCCTATTTGTATCGTTCATCATCAGTATCCATTCCGCACAATTGGGCTTTGGTTCCATTGCATCCGACGATTTCCATAATTTTGAGTTATTATGGGTCATATCTTAATTAAATTCACTAAGAAGGTCATAATGGGCATATTACTTGGAGAAACCTCTTAGTGTAATAACTCATCAGAATCGAGAGG
>ML780741.1:6251-19679 GCA_009831015.1 Picea engelmannii
CCACCGATGCCTCTGCATCCTCAAGGTCCGAAACCCTGCACACTCAATGAAACTGAGTCAATAGCACCTGTATATAGCAATAGTAAAACACCCTGTCATCAATCATGACGCATCATCATCAAGGTTAAGTGGTTCATCATCATTAAAATCCCGATCACTTGCGAGCAAGTGTCCTCAAAGAATAAGTTTTGTCAGTGCGCCAGAGCGGGATGTTACATCCTTTCACCCAAAGATCTAAATTTTTAGCTCCAGATTCCCTTAATGAACTGTAGTAAATGTTAGGAACCAATTTCTGATTTTGTTTATGGATCAGTGCCATATCCTGACTTAAATTTATGTGGGTAACATGGTGATAGTTTCTTACACCATTTGCATCTATTGAAGAGTCCTGCAAACAACCAATATTATGAAAATCAAAACATACTAGAAAATCCCACATTGAGAAAATCAACTTGCAGAAGAAATAATTTCGGAGATCTTCTAAGGAAAAGACAACTTTTCAAATATTGAGGCATACCTAAAAGCTATCAGTCATCTTGTAGAATATTGTAAATTCAGCTAAGCTTGTATGTTTGCATCTAAAGACAATATAGATTAAAAATTGGTGATTAGAATATAAGAAACCAATCTTATAACAATAGACAATCTAAATGAATAAATGACATGTATCCTACTTGGGTTTATTCTCCCTCTAATATGAGAATTTTCTAATTAGTTAGATATATTTATTCACAACAATCAATAGACTTTTAAGTTTTTTTCATTAGAACAAAAATATAATCACCAACAAAAGTAATAGATGGATTTGTCAATGAAGCATAGAGTATGAAAGGTTCCCTTTCACATTTTTATTCTATATTGTGAACCCAATCCCTTCATCTTTTTAAACCTACTTGAGAAATATCTAAAGTATCTCACTGCAGTTTTTGTGAAATCCAACACTAAAACTGCCATTTTTTGCAAATTTAGGGGATATCCAAAAAAGGAATATAGTTGTTTATTGTAGAAAAACAGCTCGGTGCGTTGACTTTAAAATTTAATCTTGTCACACCAACTTTTAACACATCTGGTAGGGGATGAACACATCCTTTAATTCTATTAACTGGAATAGGATGTTGACTTGTTTAGTCTCTTATGTTGATATGTTCATACTGGATTACAGCGTTTAGCTATGAGGACAATGGAAGCTTTCACAGTGCCTCATAGGTCATTGGACACACCTGCTCTTGAACCAACTAACAAGAAGGAATATCTCAAAAATAATGGACTAATCGAAGCTCAGAAGTCATCTAATGATAAATCTGGCCGAAATAAGAAAATCAAAGAAGCTCCATTGTGATCACTAGAATGTGGTGCTGAAAATATTTCCATTTCCAAAAGACCCCCAAAACCAACTGAAGCACTGGATATTGAAGACAGACCTGCAAGTTATAAATTGTTTGGGTAGCAGCTATTTTCCTCATAAGATACTTGTACCTCACCTAAAATGGTAAGACTACATGCAAACATATTTATCTATTTATTTAACACAACTTTTATTTCTGTTGACTAAAATGTGATGCTAACTATTTTATTCTCTTGTGTTGATATGTTCAGACTGGACTACAGCCTTCAGCTACGAGGATGATGCCACCTTTGACGGTGCCTTAGGGTTTATTGGTCACACCTGTCATCAATCCAGCCATCAAGAAGAGGCAAAATAATGGGCTAATCAGTGCCCAAAAGCCATCTAAAGTTAAAGAGAGCCAAAGGAAAGAAAACCAAAGACATCCCACAAAATAACAACTCACTTATAGAGGAAAGGGATGTGGGAAGTTTTTGGGACAATTAATAATACAAGAGATACCGTTTTTACCCACCCGGATTCCATCAGACTATTTTTTTTGAGTAGCTTCAAGGCACTACAAGGTAATTCTTTGGGAGATTAGAGTTCTACAAAATTGTATCTAACTACGTTGAACATCAATAATATTTTTTTCAGTTCTCTAGTTGTACAAAATTCATCAAAAATGTTGTGCTTATTTGGACTGAAAGGATTGTACAATGGGAATTCTTTTGAAACAGAGATCTCTTCGAAGCTAAAATTGTGTTCTTATACCCCTCAAACTTAATTGTATATTTAGACATAATTTCATCAATCTATTTCTCATCCCAAACAGGTCATCCCAAATAGTAGTTTGTTGTTTTTTGTATAATTCAAATTAGCTGCAAAGGACATGAATACTCATCGATGAATGGAAGAATCCACCCTAGGTAAGTAAGGTGAATAAATTAGAAGGCAGAAAAATTGACAAGTATTTTTCCTGTGGCTTCAATTGTACATGAAAGAGGGAATTAGCACCAGAATCCACCCTTAATAAGTAAGGTGCAAAAATTAGAATGCAGAAAAATTGACAAGCATTTTCTTTTATAGTTATCAACTCTTTATTTTTGTATTGAAAATATTAATTTTACTTGAACTACAGATGTGTGATTGATATATTACTTGTCAACACACAAATCACCCATACACAAAACAAAACGTGTTGAATATGTATTCCTTATGTGTGACCTTCAAAAATGCCAAAGCTTGGAACAAGAAACAATAATGAACTTGAGACAACTTGCCCGGGATCTTTTTCAAATAAAAATTTCACACGTGCAAAATTGAAACAAAAAAATACCTCCATTTAAAAAATAAGTGCATCAATAAGTGGTTCTCCAAAACCCCCCATTCTAGTAGCATTAGAAGCTATCTTGAGATAAAATTTGATCAACAAAAATTTCAAGTACTAGAACTCGTACAATATTCGACTTTTTCTTGTAGAGTACAATTATATTTGTTAAACAGTTTTTGAAACTCCATGCATTATATATATCCATGAGACCTCTATGTGCATTCACCATAAGTTCTTTAATGTTGAAAGTAAACACTTACAATTGACTATCAGTGCATGCCTCATCTCCATTTCCCCCAACATGAAGATAGTAATCTGAATCAAGCTCTTACAAAGTAGGCTTCCCTTCTTGTGGCTGAAAATATCCAAGGAATATGTTTTCAAATACCCACATCCAAAACAGGTTTAGAATATTATTCATATCTCCGAAGAAGTCCATGCTCACTTGATTGTTGCATAAAATAAATATGGTGAAAATTAGGAAGTTAAATATTGGATATCCATGTGCCACTAGTGTTTCTACTTGTTGATACTGAGAGAGAGGGGGAGGGGGGTGAATCAATATTGGCTTTCCTTCATTCTCCTCATGGTGTCTAAAAAATAGAGATGAAGTACAAATTACACCAAACAAGAAAATAGATATGGCGCTTGTCTCAAAGCTTCTCTCCTCAAAAAAAATATCCATTAAAATCTAAATGAAATGTATCTAGAAACAAACATTAATTAGAGTTGTAAAGGCTATATAGGGGTTACCCAAGATTACCATGGAAGATTTACCTTGGATTTTATTGACAAGGGATCTTCGAGCCAATAACTACCTTTGGTGTTATATTTGTAATTTTGTATAGGCCTATAAAATATTTACTCACTAGGTCAGGGTTCTTCTATTCTTTTGAGCTTACAAGGATTACCATTTGTGTTTGTAAAACACTAGTAGACCCATTTTCCTCCACTTGATAGGTCATTGATCATTGGGATGTTCTCTTCCTATTTGAATACTATTGCTTCCAACCATCGACTAGCAATGGATCCCATTTGCCTCCCCTCACAAGAAGTCATTTTCCTCTTGAAAATACCAATGGTAGTCCACCATGAATACAAACTTCAAAGGAAGCCTTTAAAATTTAAATTGGCCATTAGAAGCACTGAATATCAATCAGGTCGCAACACAGTTGATTAAATTTCATGTAAGTTATCAAAAAAAGAATAGAAATGACCATTTAAATGTGGTTTAGCATTTTTTCATGCTAATCTAACTCTATCATAGACCTATAGGAAATATTGTGCAGAGTAGATTTTAGAGTAGTTGGCTTCTCCAAAATAGCAGTAAAGGGCTCTAATAATTCCAGAAGTTCGTAAATTGTAGGTGGCTAAATGAAGGAATTAATATCATCCACAAAATTGTTTTCTTACTCCATTAGATCAAGATGATTGGCTTAGGGAATCAACTGGGTGTTCTCATTCTAGGAAGATAGCATACTCAATTTTCACATCTAATCAATGATATCTATAAACCTTCTTATTTATACATCAGATGCTTTCAACTTCTCTTGTAAAAACAGAAATGTTTTCTTCTTAAGGATACTTTTGGCATCAATGGACACCTTAGTTCTATCTATAATCTCAACAACTTTAAGGACATTAGTTGGAATGGTTGGATACTTCCAAATGAGCACCTACTATTTGAGCTTGGTTCAACACTTCATCCCATACTTCATTTATATTAGCCTTTATTTTATAGTATTTTTCATGGTACTTTAACATTTGCTAATGCGTAGCACTCTTCCAGGGAGAAGTCATCTTGCTTTCCAACTTAGTTCCCCTAAGCTTGCCACAGAAATCATTTAAATGATCATGCCCTATGAATGCAGCCTTCACATCTCTTGCATGTTGTAACTGCCAAAAATATTTACTCATGGAAGAGGAATTTCAAATGAACATTTTTTATGAGAGAACTAAGCTGTACATTCTGATTCATCAAATTTATTTTTCTGATTCAGAACTGAGGTGTCTAGTAATGTGTTTTTCTTAAGGATACTTTTGGATAATATAAATCTGTACATGAAAACACACACAGTCTTACACACAATACACCAAACCACTATGGCTTCTTGTCTTGCTTACTGGTTATACAAAACATTCTCAAATCCCAAGTAGTTTCCCCCATCATCACTTAAAAATGAATTTTGATTTGCAAGTTGGATATAATTTTCCAAAGCAACAAAATAAACAGTGAAAGAACAATAACAAACATACCTATCAGAATAAACATGCCATGTGTCTGAGAAAGCTATCAATCGGACCAAATAATTTTGTACATAACAACCCTCTGAGTTGAAACCAACCAAAAAATGCTCGCTTTCTGAGTTGAAACCGGCCAAACATTGCTCGCTTTCTGAGTTGAAATTGGCCAAAAACTGCTCGCTTCTAGTTGAACACTGAATAGAATGACCACCATGGAATGAAATGGGGTTCAAACGAAAGGTTAAATAAAAGTCAAAAATAATTTAAAACCACAAAAAATTGATCATTTACCTCCAAAATCTGAAATTTGAGGGTTTCCATTTCTATTGCATTTGCACCAATTTTTGTCATCAATGGTCAAGGAACCAGATTTGGATGGAAATTTAGAGAGATCCAGTCGAAAACATGAAATTTGGATGGATTTTTGGAGATATCCATTGGAACCTGTGTATTTTTTAAGAGAACCAGGGCCATCAATCCAAGTTCAGCTGAATTCGAAAAATAAATGCATGATAAATTGAAAACATGAGAGAAGGGTTTCCAATGCAATTCCATTCACGCCCTTTTTTGCCAATTATGGCCGATAAGAGAAAGGTTTTCAATCCATGGCACATTCACGCAAATCTTTGTGAACAATGGCGAATGAAGAGTGCGAATTTTTGTGAACAGTGGCAGATGAACAGCACAGATTTTTGTGAACAGTGACGGATGAAGCAGGGTTGAGAGGATCCCTCATCATTGGTTGTAACTTCCCTTGCATCTCTTGATTATTCTATGCATCTACGAATGCACCTACAACCTGTACTAATACATCTAGCAACACATCATTGATTTAATTCCATTTAATTCAATTCTTCCTCATAAGTATTGATTCAATATTTAATATAAATTATATATTCAGTCGTTTACTAACACATCCAACAACACATCAAACGATTTAATGTCATTTAATTTGTCCTCATAAATATTGATTTAATATAAAATAGATATTCAAGGCAGGGCAGCTTTGGTAAAGGTGAAATAATTTTGGGCAGCTTTGATAAAAGTAAAATATAGAATTAATATATTAAAAAAATTTATATATGGCATTATTTTATCAATTTATTGATTTTTTCTTAGGAGGACCATTTTGAGTTGAAATTTCCTCTAATGATTTTCCCTCTTTCCTCACTTTTATTTAGTGTTCATTAGTTGCATTGTACATGAGTACCTAAAATGGCCTAGTAGCCAGGACTCATTGTTTACTCCATAGTGATGTTTAGGGGGGGTGTTGGAGAAATTTCTATTTTTGACACACTAGTTCAGTGGGAGTTAATTGACTAGTTTTGTTTTAGACTTTCTATTTGTACCATCACTATTATGCATGCATGCATTTCTAAGGAAAGATAATTGTTTGATTGCTTTTCTTAATTATGGAATGTTTTTCCTTATATATGAGTGTATTCCACTCATTCATTGTATCATATTGATCATGATCTATGTATCAAACATCATCTCATTGGAATAGTGTGGATATATTTTCTCATTATTCCATATTGAATCTCTCTTCATTTCTTGATAAGCTTTGTTTGTACTTGCTTTAGCTAGATCTCCTGTGCAGGTTTCCATGAAACAATGACATTCCTTTCCATGTCAGTCAAGTATTTCTCAGCTTCACAAGTATCTTTGAATCCTACTCGTGTTAGTATAGAAGGTCCCCATTGACTTCTTGTTGGTCGGTCTTATCTTATCGACTATGAAACATTTCTCTAAGAGTATGACCTAGACTTGCACCTTGAGCCTATTTACATCATTTATAGGTGACCTTCTTTTCAATAGATGACAATCATCATTGGTCGTTGACTGATTGGTTTCCCTTTTTTTCGACGCCAAATACCATTATCACACATAGGTATTCCTGTGGTACCTTAGTTTCCATTTGACCCAATTGGTGGATTCCTCATATTTTCTAGTAGTCTCCATTATTGGCTACTATTAAGAGGGTCTCTGTCGTGTGCTATTCCATCTGGTGCATGTCAGAGTCGTACCTTGGTGTGGTATTTTCAATATTTTTGTTCGAGTCCTTCCAAATCTTTATCCTTCTTCTATCCCTCGTGTTGGACGATGGACGATGCCTTAATTCCTTCCTTCCAACGGATATCTTCCAATCGACGTCAACACATATTACTCTAGGATAGAGATCGAGATTTATTGTTAGTACCGTGGGGATTGCAGTCATTAGTGGAAGGTTCCCTTGCTATTGGCAGTGGGAATACATCAATGTCCCATGCTCAATAGATTCTATAATGTGTTTGAAATCAACTCCTTTATTCACACTTGTTAGATTGTACTAGGTACCTTGACACCCATTATCATTATCGGTGGGCTATCTCGTGTTTGTTAACGGTATACATAAATGATGAGTAATCAAACAGTGTCTCGCTATGTTCGACTCCAACATATTTATTCACAAAGTGTAGACTCGCACCAAGACAATTTTTTTTAAGACTTCAGGTGAAGTACGAGCATCACATATTTTGTGATCCTACCTGACTTGTATTGATTTTACCACTCTATTTGACATCGGTACTTGCAGAGGATCAATTTTTTCACTCCATTGGTTCCATATAACCTCTATTTGATTATGAGATATAGCTCCATTGTGTATCCATTCGTGGATATGATCTACATTTTTACATGGATCCACTGTGTATTTTCTCATGGCCATGACTGTTACTTCTATATATCACATGAATCTGTTGTGTATAGTTTTTGTGGCCATGGACATCAGTTATGTTATCATTACTCATGGATCTGCAGTGTACTTGATTTGGCAGCCATGCTTACATCACACTCAATCATGTGAATCCCTTACTTGAGAAGAGAGTATCTTACTTGTTTCTGTTGTAGGTATTTTTTCAGGACTGGTCTTCACCTACTCCTACCCAATGGCCCCTCCACAATCTCATGACTATTTGTAATGTATTTCGACCATCAGTTACTCTTATGACCTCATGCATTAGAGGGCATATTTTATATCATCATTTGGAACCATAAATGCTCATGACAACTCATTGGCCTTAGTTACATCCTTTTCCCTTCTTATAAGAGAAAACTCCCCCCTTTTCCTCCCTGAAAACATCTTAAAAAAAAAACATTTTTCAAGATGTACACGACTTTCCTTAAAGAAACTCACGTACATATGCACCTTGCTAGTCAGAAACCCATGTACATGTTTAATTGGATCAAAAAAATAATAAATATCGATATTTCAAGCATATCTGACGGGTTCCCTAGGTTCTCGGCCTCCTATAGCCTATTCATAACTACTCCATCTGTCAAAAGGGAGTATAAAAGAGAGCCTTGGGATGGAGGAAAAGGACATGAAAATAATGAAACCTTATTATGGAAGTTTCCTTATAGCCCCGCAAGCCCCTGTTTCCCTTTACTTATGAGATTATCTCCCCCCCCAAAAAAAAACCTTTATTTTCAAGATTTGGGTTTCCCCTTATCTCACCAGGCAAAAATCCATTGCTTCCTTGGACCTGCTGGAACAAAAAAATTTGGAGGTAGTACTTGTTATCTCAAGCCTTAGGTGGAGGAACTTGGAGCTTGGTTTCAGGATCATGCCAAAATGGTTATAGGTTGTAACCAACCCCTTTTATTGTTAATAATAAAATAACTCTCATTCTCATCCACTTTTCCTTTTTAATTCATGCTTTTGATAAGATTATTTGCATCTTGTTTTTTAATCTAACATAGAAAGTGAATTGATTATATTTAGTTGGCTAGGAGATAACTACTTGTTTCCAGTTTCATACTTCTTTGTTTGCCAGATTTTTAGAATATTATTGTGAAGGAGTTCTAGAGTGAAAGACCTCTAGCGGGATTGACTTCAAACAATTGGGTTCCAAGTATGTCCTCTTTCCTTTCTTCCAAAAGTTAGTTACTACAAGTAATCACTTTTATTTAATTTCCTAATTAGAGTTCCAGAGAAGTATTTTAGGGAACTACTTTGTTGTGGCCTTGACCCAAATCCATAGGAATTAGATTTATGTAACAATGACCAATAATTTTTCATTCTGAAACTATGAAGATGCTCTTTTTTGGATTGAGATAAATTCCATACTTTTGACATCTTTAAATTTTTATTATTTTAGATGGCGTATGTGGTCTACCCTATTTTTTGAATAGACTATTACATTATCAAGGTAAACTACTACACTTTGATTTGTAATCCCCATGAAGGTTATGTCCATGGCTCATTGAATAGTAGCTCCATTATCGATCAATCCAAAAGGAATTTGACAATAGGTAGATGTTCCCAATTTCATACTAAATGTGGTTTTAAGACTATCTGTTTCTACTACTAGAACTTGATTATAACCAGAGAAACCATTAGCAAGTGAAAACATTATTGAACCTAATATTGGCTAAAAGATTTGTTCCTTAGGAGGAACATGGTAGTTGACTGTTTTTAACGCCCTATTTAGATTTCAAAAGTCTACACACAATCTGATTTATTTTGATTTTTTACTAACTAGAACCAAATTTTCTACCCATTCAGAATCTCTAAATTTAAAAATAATTTTAGCTTCCAACGCTTTCTTCAACTCCTTTTTGATCCATGGTTCTAATGTTGGATGCACTTTCCTTAGCTTTTTCTAGAATGGTTTGGCACCTTTCTTCAAGAGAATGACATGTTGTATAATTCTCATGTCATAGGCCTTCAAATAATTTATAAAACCAAGCAAACATGATATATAAGTTATATAAATAAGTGAATGTAAGTTTGTCTTTATATTGGTGAACAAAAAGTTCCAATATTAATATTTTTGGGGTTTTTAACAGTACCCAAATTAATCAATTCATAATTCATGGAAGAGTTGTTAGTCTTGACATTTACAAATCCTCAAAATCTACTTTGTAGATCATACAATTTCTCCAAAGTTAAGATCTTATTTGGAATGGAATTAACCTTAACATCTTTCATTTCATCTTGGAAATTTTGTAAGGCTTTCAAGTGTTCTTCATAATCAATTACTACATCTTTGAAAGTAACTTCGTCGTCCAAAAACTCTATAATCTATTCATCATCATTAAACACCCTCCAATTAGTAATGTTATCAAGAACTAACATGCTAAACAATAATTCAATAGAAATCCATCATTTATTGGAGTAATCTTAGAAACATCCTTAGCCAACATATCAACAACTAAATTTTTAGATCGAGGAATAGAAGTAATATTGAAAGCAACAAATTCATAAATTAACCTCCATATCTTGAGTTGGTAAATTTTTAAATGACGTGATAAGTAGTGAATGGATTGTTTTTACCAGCCTCTTGATTATCTCTGAATCACCAAAAACTTTCAAGGATTTCACCTTTAAATCAATTATTTTTCGTAGGCCTTGAATTAAAGCCCCATACTCTACAATGTTGTTGGTTCATTCAAACTCAAGCCTATAGGAGATAAGGTGGAACTTTTTTTTGTTGTGGATTACTCGAAATACAACTAGCTCCCACACCTTCCTGTGATTTAGAACCATCAAAAAATAAATTCCAAATGTCATTATTCAACTTAGTTGAAATACCACTTTCTACATTTACTATGATACAATTATCATTTTCATCAGCTCAAGTGTAATGAAGGACTTTATATAGTTTTTCAAACTTCAAGGGTTATTCTTCTTCTATCTTTTCCAATTTAAGTTTCAAGAAAATAACTGGCCATAATCGAAAGTGAAAATTTATATTGGTTCATTAGCTCCTTCCAATTTTGTGACAGTATGCTTCACATGAGCCTCTCTATCAACACAATATTGGTTTTACCATCCATTCCATGGTAACCATTGATGAGACCAATCTATGGAAAAATATCCTTGCAACTTCTAAGACATTTCCTTGCTAAGAAAAAAAGGACCACAAGGTTCATGATGTTGATTAAGGTTGGTTTTCATTGATGTCAACCCTTGAAAAAATCCCCGTAGCATAAAGGTTTGGGTAATGGACCCAATATTGTTTGATGTAAATATGACTCATTATTTTTTTGTCATGGTTGATAAGAAGTAAATATGGATGAAGTCCAAAGTGGTCCCCTTATGGTGAAAGCCCTCATGGGAAGATGCTTTGCAGAGCAAGAGAACCCATGCTTAATTGTGGAATAATGAGCTAAAGAACAATGAATTTGTCAGGGAAACTACCCTAGATGGATATTTCTTGGCATGCCATTTCCAGTGGTATGTAGAACGTCACATAACTGTTGATTAAGGTTGGTTGTCATTGATGTCAACCCTTGAAGAAAGCCCCATAGCACGAAGGTTTGGGTAATGGACCCAATATTGTTTAATGTAAATATGACTCATTATTTTTTTGTCATGGTTGATAAGAAGTAAATATGAATGAACTCCAAAGTGGTCCCCTTATGGTGAAAGCCCTCACGGGAAGACACTTTGTGGAGTAAGAGAACCCATGCTTAATTGTGGAATAATGAGATGAAGGAAAGTGAATTTGTCAGGTAAAATATCCTATATGGATAGTGCTTGTCATGTCATTTTCTGTGGTATGTGGACCGTCACATAATTCCTCACGGTTAGAGAGTTATGGCCATGAGAAGCTGGAGACCCCGGGTTTGGGTAATGGACCCAAGTTTGTTTCATGGGTAACGGTATGAGTTATGATATATTTTCATATAATACTATTCTATATGGATATTACATGTCATGCCATTTCTGGTGGTATGTAGAACATCACATAACTCCTCACGGTTTGAGAGTTATAGCCTTACGAAGTTGGAGGACCCTCATATGTCATCTAGAAGCCCTAAAAGGTCAAAGTAGTCAAAGTGGTTTAAGAGATTTTAAAAGTAAATAATAAAGTGAAGTGATGAGTGTATTATAATTCAAAGTGAATGCAAAATAAATTATTTCAATAATAAATTTAATGGAGAAATTAAAAGTGGACCCAACCCTAAAATAAGGAAAGTGGGCCAAGTGACCTAGAAGATGTTTTTAAGGAAGCTACTTGGAGAGTATAAATAAGAGGCAAGGCTCTCTCATTTGAAACACAATTGAGCATATTGAATATCTATATGTGCCTGAGGTAAACAAGGATATCTAAATCGGAATTCTGAGTGAAGTTGAAGAAAAGAAGGCCAAAATGCAAGGAAGGATAAATTCTTTTGATGGTGCTTTCTAAGGTATGTTATTTACAGGTCATCTCACAATTTTATCTATAACGTTTTTTCTATAATGATTCAAAACATTAATTTGCTATGAAAGTGAAAAAACATATCCAAGTATCTATAAAAAAAAATTCATCTTGTGGGTCATTTTATTTTTGGAGTTACACTCCATGGAAAATAGGGTTTTTGGCCAATCCTGAAACTAGTCAGAATCAGGTATTTCAGGTAAAAACGTCATAAATTCTTCATAACAGATCCAAATTAAGTGAGACAAAATGTGTTGGTTAGGGGACAATATTTAGTATTCTTTTTAATAGTTTCATATCAATTCATCAAATATTTTGTTCGGGGCACGCTCTACAAGGTCGCTCTCTAGAATAAGACAAAATTCAGCAAGGTATGCCATTTTTGCTATAACTCCTTTTCTGAGAGGTTCTAAGTAGTGACACTTGGAGGAATTGCATTAAAACCACTGAAGAACATTTTCTATCAGTTTTATATCTTTATACATTATAGGTTCAAAGTTATTATTACTTCAAGTTTGGGTTGTTGACTAATCCAAAACTAGGCATGTGAGACTAAAGAAAAGTTTGATGAAAATGCTAGTCTCTTGTTTTTAAAGTTAAGGAAGGTTTGAAGGAATGTGATCATATACACCAGTTCTATTACAGATCTATAAATCATATTTGGATGATAAAATTGATGATGGATTTTGGTTGTGGTACATGTTGAGTACATGGTTGAGACAAGTAGTTGATGAGTTGGCACACATACATGAGGTGTATAGTTGATGATGTTGGTACATATTGATGTGTCATAGTTGACGAGTAGTTGACACATAATTGGAACATACTTGGCACATGGTTGGATGCACTTGTTTATGGTACAGGTTGATTACAGGTTGGTGCATGGTTGATGCACTTGTTTATGGTACAGGTTGATTACAGGTTGAGGTACAGGTTGATGCATGGTTGATGCATGGTTCAAATTTATTGGTACAGGTTTACAGTGGTATATCTCACAGTGATAGTGTGACAGTGGTTCCATCATTATACTTCTACTTCAAGGTGGCAGGATGGGGCAAGGATAGGTGGTTGTAGCCACCTTCCGATTGTAGCCAGAGAACATTGGGGGTTGTAGCCTCCTTCTGGTTGTAGCCAGAGATTTGGGGAGTTGGAGCTTCCCTCAGGTTGTAGCCTCAGAAACTAGGGGGTTGGAGCCTCCTTCCAGTTGCAGCTAGAAAAAAAAGGAAGTTGGTGCTTCCAATGAATGTAATTCTTCAAGACATATAAGAAAAATCATTCCGTGGTTTTATCCCGATTTGGGTTTCCACGTAAAACACTGGTGTACTGTGTATGTGTGT
>ML780741.1:38604-52277 GCA_009831015.1 Picea engelmannii
CAGTGGTATATCTCACAGTGATAGTGTGACAGTGGTTCCATCATTCTACTTCTACTTCAGGGTGGCAGGACGGGGCAAGGACAGGTGGTTGTAGCCACCTTTTGGTTGTAGCTAGAGAACATAGGGGGTTGTAGCCTCCTTCTCGTTGTAGCCAAAGAATTGGGGAGTTGGAGCTTCCCTTAGGTTTTAGCCTGAGAAACTAGGAGGTTGGAGCCTCCTTCCAGTTGTAGCTAGGAAACAGAGAAATTTGGTGCTTCCAATGAATGTAATTCTTCAAGACATATAAGAAAAAGCATTTTGTGGTTTTATCCTGATTTGGGTTTCCACGTAAAACACTGGTGTACTGTGTATGTGTGTGATTGTTTATTTCTTACTGCTTATTATTGGATAATAATTCTACATTGATATACCATTTGAAGAAAAAGGATTATAATTACGCTATTATTGATTCACCCCCCCTCTCAGTAATCCAACACATGAATATCAACAACAATAATGTCTATAATCTAGTATACCTTTGGGTTAGAAGCTATCCTGAGGAAAAAATATTTAAGCTCCCCAATAGCTTTAACATTTGACTTGTCTAAGTGAATAATTATAGTTTGAAAATTGGTTAGAGTATCATTTATCTTGTTGCATATCGAGAAAGGCATCACATTTGAGGATGCTCCTAAATCAGCCAAACAATTATGCACATTGTGGTTGAAAAATTCAATGGTTAGTAGAAAGGGTGGGGTTTAAGGCTTGGATTGATTACCAATTATAACATCATTCATAGTAGCTTTTTATTTTGTTTTAGAGTTTGGTTTTACCAGAGAAGGATTGTGTTTTGTTTCAAAACTTGTCACTATCTTTTGAGGCACATCCATATATGTCTTGAAAGTTTGTAGAATAAGATCTCATTATTGAAGAATATTATAGAAGTAAAAAAATGAAACATTTGTTTTTGTTTTCTTCATGTTCTCAATCACAATGTGATCTATGCTCATCCAAGTTATGTTTGTTACTATTGTTTTCTTAGGTGAGGCAAGAACTATAGTTTTCTCAAAATTTATGGCGGGTTGTGATGTAGAAGGATCTAAATGTACATGCCCATTACTTCTTAGGTTGTGTTATCACTCTGTAATCTGTTTGGCCGATAAACAGACGATGCAGGTAACTTTTTCAACCAACTTTAAGACCCAAAAATAGCCCTTTCGGATCTGGAGAGAGCTCTCAGAAATGGCATGGTCTCTGTGCAGGATATGACTTTGGGAGTGATGGCTAGTGTATATACCTTTAGGATAATGGGTTCATGTTATATTGGTGCAAAGAAGTGAAACTTGGGATATGGAGTCGATTTGAGGAAATGACATAGATAAATGACTCAATGTCTGGACTCGAGAGGATAAGGCTAGGTGATCAATAGTCTTCAGTGTAGAACCGTAATGTGGCGGGAGAAATCACAAGAAGTAAATCAAGAGCATCGTTGTGGATGAATTATGAGTTAGCTTTAGAAGAAAAATGTTTTTTCTAAGTGGTGCGAACAAGGGGCGCTATGCAGCGAGTCTGCAGGTTCGAAAATTCATTCTGAAATAGATAGTATAATATATGAAATAAAGATAACAGGGGACACATACACAAGAAAAGAAACACAATACATCCAAGTATCACAACTAGAATCTTTTCATCAGTCGCACGACCTTTGCATTAAATTTCGGTCAAAAACTCAGATTACATACAATAGCAGTGGTTTACCCAATTTTGCCAACCAACCCGGCTTACATCGAAAAGATGAAATATATAAACAAGGGCACCACTTGGGCTACCCTGTTTCTAACTGCTAACCCTAAACTAGAAAAAACGTGCAACATACACCATAGACTCTTCTTATGGTATCATCCAAAAATAGGCAATAATCATGCCTACTTATTAACGACCAACTATCTCCAGGTTCACCATGGGGTCTGATCGTCGGTCAGGTTATGATGTGGGGAAAAATGTATCGATGTATTCTCTTCATCAGGTACCCTCATGAACAGGTGTTTGTCCAAAACTTCGTTGTTTGTAATAACGGATTTACTTTTTGTTACGCGCCCATCTGTCGGAGAATGGCGGGCAGTAAAGAGTTGTTCATTTCTCTTGGTCATTATAAAAATGGCATGATACTTCAAAGAAAACATATCACTAAAAACTTTCATGAAGGAACCGACACCCGCTAAGCTTTCTCTTTTTGTGCACCGGTAGGAGCCATGTAGATTTCCTTTTTGACCGCTTCACATTCTCTGGGATGCTCCGTGTACCTTTCTTCTGCTAACGTTTGTGCATATCACAGTCATAAAATAATGTCTTGTGCCTCTCTAAGTTTCCTTTTCAACCATGCCACATTTCCCCCATGGCTCTGTGCAGCTAACGCTTCCGTGGTCTTTATCGCTAGTTGTCGCCTTAATTCCCTATTTTCCTGATAAAGTTAGGCAATAGCTAGCTTTGCTTGCTTTAACTACTAAGATAGTGCCTCCTCATTTTCTCCTGCAACACCAGCTCTCCTTGCTCTGGTCCTATCTTTGTGACCTGAGTTCCTGATAGGCTCTAACCAGATGGCGCATCTAAGTATTTCTTCAGCTATCAATCTGACGTGCAGTTCTTCCGCGATTTGAGACTTTATGATTTCTTTGTCCTTTCTCGACCTACCCCTCCTCCGAGGTAGTTTTTGTTGAGAGGAAAAGGCTCTTACCATCTCCCCTTCCTGTATGAATTTCTCTGCTTCGGTCGTTCTGCGACTTGTTCTAATCTCACCTGTAGTTGAAAAGATGGTTCCTTTCGTGCCTTTGGGGATGGTACCCGCGGGTGAGAATGAAACCCATTCTCTTTAGGGCTCGGATATTTTAGTTCTCCTTCTTCGCATGCCCTTCCCTATGCTCTGAGAGGTCTCCATGGTGTGACCAAGGAGTATCTTGCACACAGTGAATTTCACAACTACACAAGAGGGAAGTTTTTGAACAAGCTGGACTGGTAAGGAAAATCGTGAACAAATATATTTGTTGGTTCGATGACTATGGAGAATTCCTAGCATATGAGATTTATAACGAATCAAACAAGAGAAATAAATCATGTTGAGAGGATGTGAATTTATGGTGACGAGATGTTTTAATTCGAGTTGCAAGTTGTCCATGGAAAATCCCCGCATGCAGGATGCAGGTGACAAGGTTTGTTGGGCATGCATAATACGAATGCTGCAATTTTTTATTCCCTCAGCCTTCATGATGAACTGATAATAATTGTTTTACTCGTCGATGTGACCTTTATTAACCATTCGACCTGACCTAAGCACGTAGGGATTGGTTTCTCAATGGGATTCAACCTTCTATAAATGACACATATGTACCACGTATACACTTTTCGACTCTGGCACCCCTTCCCATTTCCTAGGGCCAACTAGGAATTTGTTGACTTCAACCTTACAGTGCTACATACCTGACTTTACATGTTTAGATGCATGGGTCATAATGTGACTCAAAACTAACTCTAAATGGAAAGAAAAATAGTGGCTCTAACAGATGGCTCCAACGGGGATGCTATCCTCCCTGTGAGGTACCAAAGAATAGTATACCAGGTGTCTGACCATTCGAATTTATTCAACTCCTAGACGCTAAGAAAAATAAATGATGGGCATAAAACAAACTAGACTCATCGATACAACTTCTAAGACTTCAGCATAAACTTAGGGCCTTCACTTTGAGCTTCAATTTTCTACTGACCTACTGGCTCGACAAAAAAATAAAATGACTATTTGCAATGACAAATGACTTAAACGAAAGTTACTTCATCAGGTAACGTTTGAGGAACCTACCATTTACAGGCCCCCAACCAAGACACTCTCCATCTAGTCCTTCTAGGAAATAAGCATTGTCTCTGTAGTACGCTCCAATCTTGTACAGACCTGTCCACAAGTGATCAAATTTTTCGTGCTTTCCTTTACCTTCATTTCTCACATCCCACCTCAGCACCAAATCATCTACCTGGAAATATTCCTGCTTGGAATGTTTGTCGAAATCTTTTATTATCTTCTCTTGATGGAGCTGATCTCGATTATACACTTGCTCCCTCACTTGATGCATGTGAATCAGCTGGTTTATCCTCCTCTGCACATCATTTGGATCAGGCTCTTGCTCTTGCAAGAAATTCCTGGCGGGTGGTCCTAGCGCAGTAGGGAAGATTGCCTCTACACCATAAATGATCTGGAAAGGTGACATTGATATGGATTTTTTGGTGGTAATCTGATCTACCCACGGTGCGTAGATAAGCTTCTTATGCCAGGATCTCTTATTGTCTTGCAAAATCCTTTTGATGATCCTGGTCAGGCTCTTATTTGAGGATTCCACTAGCCCATTTCCTTGCAGATAATATGTCGTGGAATGCCCCAGTGTTATGTTATAATCCTGGTAGAACCTCTCCATATTTTAATACTTGAACATGGTCACATTATCTATTATGATTTTAACAGGACACCTGAACCTTGACAAGATTTTTGTCTCCAGGAATTGTATGATGACCGCGTCGGTGGCTTTCTTTCTGGGGACCGCCTCAATCCATTTTGTAAAATAATCGGTGGCCATGAGAATCCATTTATGTTGCACAGAGGATGGTGGATTTATCTCTCCTATGAAATCTAAACCCCACTGCATGAAAGGTGCTTCGACTGAGATTGTATTTAATGGTAGGGACTGTAGTTTTCTCCTCCCATCAAAAATTTGGAATTTGTGGCAACTGGAGACCTCTTTATATACGTCAAAGAAAATTGTCGGCCAGTAATAACCTGCCCTTAGGATCTTGTGCACGATGTTCTTCCAATAGTGGTGCCCTCCTCAGTCGCCTCTTTCAAATTCCTGTATGGCCTGTTTCACGTTGTCCTCCAGCAAACAGCTTAACAGTATTCCTCCGGGATCTTTCTAGTATAGTGAATTGTCCAAAATGCATAACTTAACTACCTTAATCTTGAGGAACCTAGACTTAGCATTACTGACAGCTAGAGGGGCCTACATATTCTCCAATACATATATGATGTTTTCATGCCATTGTGAATCAATGAAGCACTGAGGTACTTACGTAGATTTTTATTCTTGGGGGGATTCCGACAGATTGGCAATGAAGTTCATTCCTACAGCGTCGCAGTCCGACTGCGCCATCAACTTTGTGAGGCCCTAACCTTTGACCATATTTGTGGGCTTGATCTCAAGATCGTATTCCAAAATGGTTGTTATCCACTTTCCTCTCCTTCCTTCTGGGTCAGGTTGAGTCAGGATATCCTTTACTAAACTGTTGGGCACACAAGCAATAACCTGGGAGTGAAGTATGTGTGTCCTGAATTATTTCAAGGCCTTTACTAAGGCATACACCTACTTTTCCATTATATCATACTTTAGGGGAGCGTCGCGCAATGTCCAGCTAAAGTAGGCTATGGGTTTCTCGAAATCCTGCTCATCCTTTTGCAACATTACGTCGGCAATAGTGTGTTCTGAGGCGAATGAAAAAAGGAGGAAATCTTTCATAAAGTCTGGGCTGGCTAGCACAGGATATTTAGTCAGTGCCACTTTGATATCTTCGAAATAATTCTTTTCCTTCAGGTTCCACTTAATCTTGTTTCCCTTCTTGAGCATGCAATTTATATTATTTATGATTTCCGTCGGGTTTGGGATGAATCTCCTCAAAAAGTTCACCTTGCCCAGGAAAGATTGTACCTCCTTTTTACTACACGGGGTGCCAATTTTCAAGATCCATTCAACCCTGTTGGGATCTATTTTAATGACTTCTTTGGAAATGATGTTCCCCAAAATCTTTCCTTCCTCCACCGTGAAATGTGACTTCTTTGGATTCAGTGATATGCTGAACTTTCTGCACTTCTGGAAAACCCTCTTCAAGTGCTCAAGATGTTGTTTATCCGAGGTATAATACACTGTGGTGTCGTCCAGATAAATCACGATGAATTTTTCTTTTTTGTCAGCAAACGCAATGTCCATTTCCTTCTGAAAGGTGGCACCAGTTTTCATCAGGCTGATCGAATCTTAGCGTACATGAACATTCCCCATGGGGTGGTGAAAGTCGTCTTCTCTCTGTCATCTGAGTGGACCATGATTTGGCTATATCCTAAGAAACCGTCCATCATGGACATCTTCTGAGATCCCACTACCTTTTGCAAGATGTAGTCCATTTTTGGAAGGGGGTAATGGTCTTTGAGAGACACCTTATTCAAATTTTGGAAGTCGATGCACAGTCTTATTTTAGCACTTTTCTTTCTTACAAGTACTAGTTTAGCTACCCATTTCGAGAATCTTAAGGAAACAATAATCTTGGAATTGAAAAACCTTTTTACCACTTTCTCGATCAGTGACATTAACAGGGGGTTTATCCGTCTCAACTTCTGTTTGAGCGACTTTTGATCTTCCTTGAGAGGGATAACATGTTGGATCACATTTGTGTCATACACTTTCAGATCATCATAGCTCCATGCAAAGACATCTGGGAAGTCCTTCATGAGCTTCACATAATCCTTCTTAACCTCGGGACTGAGTGTTTTTGATAATTTTAGCATCTTCAGATCTGTCTCGGTCCTGATGTTGCATTCTTCCACACGTCTTCTTCTCTTGCGGTGATCTTGGGGTTCTCAGCCACATCATTTTCATCATACAACTTTTCTAGTGGCACCAACCCCTTTGGAATAATATTGTTCTTCAGTTGAATTATATCCCCTCCAGCGATCTGGTTTTGGAAAGGATCATCATTACTGCGCACATCTACGCTCTCATCTTCATCGTCACAGTATTCCTCATCAATGTTTGTGTTAGCGAACTCGTCACTCATAAGGAGGATTCTTTCCACCTGTTTGTCATCATCAAACACCTGCCAGTGTTTGATGTTGTCAGGCACTGTTGACCTATGATTTACCTCGATTTCATATATTTCATCTAGAAGAATGGGAATCTTGAAAACCGAGGCCGAGGTGGCCAACGCGTCGGTGATCTAATTTTGTTCTCTAGGGATAGCAGTCAGGTCATACTCTGAAAATCCTTTGAGAATGTATAGAGCCAAATTTTTGTACACACGCAGTCTAGGGTGTTTAGTCTGATACACACCCTTCACCTGATTTATGATCAGCTTGGAATCTCTACGTGCCTAGTTCTTTCAAGACTAGTAAGCCCAAGATTAGCGCTTCATATTCGGCCATGTTGTCAATTCATTCAAACGTGATCTTGTATGAATGCAAATTTGTGCTTTCTTTAGGGGGATTCACCCATATGCCAGCCACGGTCCCTTCTCTGTTGACTATGTCGTCAAAACTCATGTTCCACACCCCATTTTTTGTGCGGTCTTCTGGGTCGGCGCTCTCTATTTTTTCCTGTGCGATTTTCTTGTCAGTTGTTGTGATGGTCGTCGATTCTCCTTCTCCGAAGCTAAAATAATTGTAGAATATAGACGAACCCACTTCAGTGTCAACGACATATATAGGATGATTGTGGGGCTACGTATTGCTGCTTACCATGTATTTCAGTAACACTTCTTTGTATATCCTTGTTTCATGGACGAAGATAGGTATAGTGGCATACATCATATCCATATGTAAATTACCTTTCAACTTTTCATCCCACGATCTCAAGAGTAGCATGCCAAACTTCAGAGGTATGTCTGTGATGACTACATCCATGACCGTGTTCTTAGCAGGTATTTGAGCCAATGACATAACTAGGTCTTTGATAAGACCCAAACATTTTACCTTCCTCGAATCAAAGGAGAAAAGGTCCTTGTATGGCCTAATGACTTCCAGACCCAATTCATCCATGATCACCTTCGGCATGAGATTGTGTGATGTGCCAAAATCGAGCATGGCATTATGCAAGGTCAGGTCGTGAATCTTCATATTGATATAGAATGGAGGGACATCTTCGGCATCTCTTGTCTCTTCGAAACGTGGACCAAAAAGGATGGCAGGGTTATCATCTCGAATATTCAGAGTATCGGGGGTCCCTCCCATTTTCATCATTTTAATGATTTGTTCCTGATACTTGCCCTTCCTAATAAGCTCATTGAAAGGGATAGAGATCTTGATTTTGGCCATTTTGTGTTCAAAATTAAAAGGGGAACAAGTTTTTTCTACCTTTTTTATGCTCATCTCTCGGCGTGTCTCTGAAACTTTCTTGGGGACCTCCTCCTTACACTTGTCCTTTTCCATCGCATCCTTGACTGCATTTTCTGGTCTTGGTCGGCTAGTGGAAGATGTATCCGTTGTAGGCTTATTTACAGGGTTCGTTTTTTGTGGCTCAGCAGTTACATATTTGCTCCAGAGGTTGTACTTATTCTGGAACTGCATGATAGCATTTTGATAACCTTTCCTGAATTATTTCATCTCCCAAGATGGGGCATCATCTATTTCGAGTATCATACCATCATCAATTTCTAGTGCGAAGTCTTTATTTCTTCTCATATACCGATCATGCTCTCTCTTTGTCAAGAACACGCGCGGGTTTTTGTCATCACAACAATACACCTAATCGTCGAAAGTCTGGTCAAAATCCTCATCTGCATAGTTGTTCTGGAAAGGAGGTCTTGTCTGCTGGTCACATGGGTCTTACTGCTTGATTTGAGGAATCTGACCCCTCCAGGGATTTTTGGTTCCTGGGTTGTAGGTCGTTTTGTTCTCATGCAGCAGGCCTGTTTCCCATGGACATTCTCTCCATCAAATTTTCCATGGTCTTCATCATCATGTTGAATTTGTCATCTGAGGACCACGACGTCGATGGCTATGCGTCTCCCTGGGGTCTCTTGTTGCCCCAATTGAACCTCGGTTTTATTTTCCCTGATGCCATCATGTTTACATCAACCTCGATGGTGTTTCTCATTATAGCATCCAGACTCACCGATATTCTTTCTCTCAGCAATAGGGAAAATTCACTACCGAAGGAATCTGCATACCGCAATTGCGTGGCACTGGGGGGGGGCTTTACTTCCACATGTATGGAGTTGTACACCTTCAAAAGATGAGCCGATAATTCCTGCACTGTGTCCTCTGGTGCTTTCTTCATATTATTGTATTGTGTTAGCAGCTGCAGAGGGTTTTTCTTGTCCTCCCATTTATTTAGGAACGACCTTTCGAATGCGGCAAAGTCCTGAATGCTCGTGGGCGGGAGAGATTTGAACCACTTTATTACATCTTCTGAAAGGATTTGTGCAAAGAGCCTCATTTTTGCATCTATGTAGTCCACCTCCTCTAGGTCGATGAAGTCGTTAAACCAGTCCAGGTGTCTCTCGGCGAAAACATTTCCCTCAGCATCATAGAGTCTGATTCTTTGGTTATAATTCTGAGGCAAGTCATGTAACTGGGCTGGCAGGATGAGGGGAGTGAATTTGGCAGCCATATCCCTAGGGGGATTTGGATTTTGGGGAATATTATTTGTCACCAGGGCTTGGAAATTGTTCAAGTCCAAAGCAGTCTTGTCCAAACTAGTTTCTGACTTAGACCTAAACAGATTTTGCTCAAGAAGTGCATCAAACTCAAGGTCATCGATGCTATACGCGTTGTCTTTGGGAAATGATAGGCTTCTATCGAGGAAATAAAATGGGCCTGGTGCATGCTCTCTAGCCTTGCACAGAATCTTCTTGGGGTCTCACACAGGCTCAGAAGGGTTTGGGTCAGGATTTTCTTTGGTGTAAAATGTCGTTGGAGCCAAGTTTCCTGAGTAGTGCTACTTGGGGCTACTATTTTTTTTGGACTGGAGTCGCCAGGGTAAAGGTTTCAACCTGTATGGGTGTTTGTCCCTCTATTACCCTCAGGGGTCAAACTGCAACATTTTTCATTCTCCCAGGGAAAATATTTTCAACTTCATCCCCAGAAACGGTGTCAGAATGTTAGTACTCCGTAAATCTATTTGGCTGATAAACAGACGACACAGGTAACTTTTTCAACCAACTTTGAGACCCGAAACTAGCCCTTTCAGATCTAGAGAGGGATCTATCAAAAATGGCATGGTCTCCACATGGGATATGACTTTGGGAGCGATGGCTAGTGTAGATACCTTTAGGATAATGGGTTATGGATATATTGGTGCAAAGAAGTGAAACTTGGGCTATGGAGTCGATTTGAGGAAATGATAGAGATAAATGACTCGGTGACCGGACTCAAGAGGATAAGTCTAGGTGAGTAATAGTATTCAGTGTAGAACCGTAATGTGGCGGGATAAATCACAAGAAGTAACTCAGGAGTGTCACTGTGGATGAATTCAGAGTTAGATTTAGAAGCAAAACATTTTGTCTAATTGGCACGAACAAGGGTTGTTGTGTAGGGAGTCCGCAGGTTCGAAAATTCGTTCTGAAATAGACAGTATAAGATATGAAATAAAGATAACAGGGGACACATATGCAAGAAAAGAAACACAATACATCCAACTATCACAACTAGAATCTTTTCATCAAGTCGCAGGACCTTTGCATTAAATTTCAGTCAAAAACTCAGATTACATACAATAGTAGTGGTTTACCCAATTTTTCCAACCAACACAGCTTACATCGAAAAGATGAAATATATAAATGAGGGTGTCACTTGGGCTACCCTATTTCTAACTGATAACCCTAAACTAGAAAAAACGTGCAACATGCGCCAGAGATTCTTCATATGGTATCATCCAAAAATAGGCAATAATAACTCCTGCTTACTAACGAATATCTCTAGGTTCTCCACGGGGTCTGATCGTCAGTTAGGTTCTGATGTGGGGAAAAATGTTTCACTATATTCTCTTGATCAGGTACCCTCGCGAACATGTGTTTTTCAAAAACTTCATTGTTTGTAATAACAGCTTTACTTTCTATTACGCGCCCATCTGTCGGAGAACGGAAGGCAGTAAACAGTTGTTCATTTATCTCGGTCATTATCAAAATGGCATGATACTTCAGAGAACATGTATCACTCAAAACTATCATGAAGGAACCGACACCCTCTAATCTTTCTTTTTATGTGCACTAGTAGGAGCCAGGCGGATTTCCTTTTTGACCGCTTTGCATTCTTTGGGATGCTATGCGTGCCTTTCTTCTTCTAACCTATGTGCCTCCCACAGTTGTACAATAATGTCTTGCACCTCTCTGACCTACCTTTTCAACCATGCCACATTTCCCCCATGGCTCTGCGCAGCTGATGCTTCTGCGGTCTTTGTCGCTAGTTATCGCCTTAATTCCCTGTTTTCCTAATAAAGCTCGGTAATAGCTAGCTTCGCTTGCTTCAACTACTGAGATGGTGCCTCCTCATTTTATCCTACGACACAAGCTCTCCTCTCTCTTCTCTTATCTTCATGACCCGAGTTCCCGATAGGCTCTAACCGGATGGTGCGTCTGAGTAGTTCTTCAGTTATCAATCTGACGCATGGTAATTCCGTGATTTGAGATTTTATGATTTATTTGTCCTTTCTCGGCCTAGCCCTCCTCCGAGGAAGATGTTGTTGAGATTAAAAGGCTCTTACCATCTCCCCTTCCTGTATGAATTTCTCTACTTTGGTCATTCTGCAACTTGTTCTGATCTCAACTGCAAGTGAAAAGATGGTTCCTTCCATGCCTTTGGGGATGGTGGCCGCGGGTGAGAATGAAAGATAGTCTCTTTGGGGCTTAGATATTTTATTTCTCCTACTTCTCACGCCCTTCCCTATGTTCTGAGAGGTCTTCATGGTGCAACTGAGGAGTATCTTGCATGCAGTGAGCCTCACAATTGCACAGGGGTGGAGTTTTTGAACAAGCTAGACTGGTAAGGAAAACCGTGAACAAAGATCTGTGTTAGTTCTATGACTATGGAGAATGTCGAGCATCTAAGATTTATAACAAATCGACCAAGAGAAAGAAATCATGTTGAGAGGCTGTGAATTTATGGCAACAAGATGTTTCAGATCGAGTTGCAAGTTGTCCATGGCAAATCTCCGTGTGCAGGATGCATGTGGCAAGGTTTGTTGGGCATGCATAATACTAACATCGTGATTTTTCATTCCCTTGGCCTTCATGGTAAACTGAAAATAATTTTTGTACACACTGACGTGACCTTTATTAACCATTCGACCTGACTTGGTCACATAGGCATTGGTTTCTTAACGGGATTCGACTTTCTGGAAATGACACATCTGTTGATTAAGGTTGGTTGTCATTGATGTCAACCCTTGAAGAAAGACTCACAGCACAAAGGCTTGGGTAATGGACCTAATATTGTTTGATGTAAATATGACTCATTATTGTCTTTTCATGGTTGATAAGAACTAAATATGGATGAACTCCAAAGTGGTCCCCTTATGGTGAAAGCCCTCATGGGAAGACGCTTTGCGGAGTAAGGGAACCCATGCTTAATTGTGGAATAATGATATGAAGGACAATGAATTTGTCTGGTAAACTATCCTATATGGATATTTATTGTCATTCCATTTATGTTGGTATGTGGAACGTCACATAACTTCTCACGGTTAGAGAGTTATGGCAATGAGAAGTTGGAGACCCCGGGTTTGGGTAATGGACCCAAGTTTGTTTGATGGATAATGGTATGATTTATGATATATTTTTAGATAATACTATTCTATATGGATATTACATGTCATTCCATTTCTGGTGATATGTGGAACGTCACATAACTCCTTACGGTTTGAGAGTTATGGCCTTACGAAGTTAGAGGACCCTCATATGTCATCTAGAAGCCCCAAAAGGTCAAAGTAGTCAAAGTGGTTTAAGATATTTTAAAAGGTAAACAATAAAGTGAAGTAATGAGTGTATTATAATTCAAAGTGAATACAAAATAAATTATTTCAATAATAAATTTAATGGATAAATTAGAAGTGGTTTAACCCTAAAATAAGGAAAGTGGGGCCAAGTGACCTAGAAGATGTTTTTAAGGAAGCTACTTGGAGAGTATAAATAAGAGGAAAGGCTCTCTCATTTTATTCACACTTGAGCATATTGAATATCTATAGGTGTTTGAGGTAACCAAGGATATCTAAGCCAAAATTCTGAGGGAAGGTGAAGAAAAGAAGGCCGAAATGCAAGGATAAATTCTTTTGATGGTGCTTTCTAAGGTATGTTATTTACAAGTCATCTCACAATTTTCTCTATAACGTTTTGTATACAATGATTCAGACCGTGAAATTAATATTCCATTGAGAAAACATATCCAATTTTCTTTGGTAAAAAAATTCATCTTGTGGTTCATTGTATTTTTGGAGTTACACTCCGTCGAAAATAGGGTGTGTGGCTAGTCCTGAAACTAGTCAAAAACAGGTGTTTCGAGTAAAAATGTCATAACTTATTCATAACATATACAAATGAAGTGAGAGAAAATGTGTTGGTTAGGGTATAGTATTTAGTATTTTTTGTAACAATTTAGATCAATTAAACAAATATTCTGTGCAGGGCACACTCTACAAGGTCGCTCTCTAGAATAAGCCAGAATTCAACAAGGTATGTCATTTTTGTTATAACTCCTTTTCTAAGAGGTTCCAAGTAGTGAAACCTGGAGGAATTGCATAAAACACATTGAAGAACATTATTTATCAGTTTCATATCTTTATACATTATAGGTACAAAGTTATGATTACTTCAAGTTAGGGTTGTTGACTAATCCAAAACTAGGCATGTGAGACTAAAGAAAAGTTTGATGAAAATGCTAGTCTCTTGTTGTTAAAGTTAAGGAA
>ML780741.1:57139-75697 GCA_009831015.1 Picea engelmannii
TGGATGATGAAATTGATGAGGGATTTTGGTTGAGGTACATGTTGAGTACATGGTTGAGACAAGTAGTTGATGAGTAGTTGACACATGATTGGTACATACTTGGTACATGGTTGGATGCACTTGTTTATGGTACAATTTGATTATAGGTTGTTTGGTACAGGTTGGTGCATGGTTTATGCACTTGTTTATGGTATAGGTTGAGGTACAGGTTGATGCATGGTTGATGCATGGTTCAGATTTATTGGTACAGGTTTACAACGGTATATATCATAGTGATAGTGTGACAGTGGTTCCATTATTCTACTTCTACTTCAGGTTGGTTGGATGGGGCAAGGACAAGTGGTTGTAGCCACCTTCTGGTTGTAGCCAAAGAAGATAGGGGGTTGTAGCCTCCTTCTGGTTGTAGCCATAGAATTGGGGAGTTGAAGCTTCCTTCAAGTTGTATCCTAAGAAACTAGGGGGTTGGAGCCTCCTTCCAGTTGTAGATGGAAAACAAAGGAATTCGGTGCTTCCAATGAATGTAATTCTTCAATACATATAATAAAAATCATTCAGTGGCTTTCTCCCGATTTGGGTTTCCACGTAAAACACTAGTGTACTTTGTATGTGTATGATTGTTCATTTTTTCATTGTTTATTTACTCTGCAGTTATTGGATGATAATGCTTCATTGATATAAAACTTGGATTATATGGTTAAAAAGGATTAAATTGATCTATTCTTGATTCAGCCCCCTCTCAGTAATCCAATCCATGACTTGTTCTGATCTCACCTGCAAGTGAAAAGATGGTTCCTTCCATGCCTTTGGGGATGGTGGCCGCAGGTGAGAATGAAACCCAGACTCTTTGGGGTTCGGATATTTTAGTTCTCCTACTTCGTGTGCCCTTCCCTGCGTTCTAAGAGGTCATAATGGTGTGACCAAGAAGTATCGTGCACACAGTGAATTTCACAACTGCACAGGAGGGAAGTTTTTGAACAAGTTGGACTGGTAAGGAAAATCGTGAACAAAGCTCTGTGCTGGTTCTATGACTATGGAGAATTTCGAGCATCTAAGATTTATAACAAATTGACCAAGAGAAATAAATCATGTTGAGAGGCTGTGAATTTATGGCGACGAGATGTTTCAAGTCTAGTTGTAGGTTGTCCATGGAAAATCCCTGCATCCAAGATGCATGTGACAAGGTTTGTTGAGCATGCATAATACGAACGTTGCGATTTTTCATTCCCTCGGACTTCATGATGAACTGATAATAATTGTTGTACTTGCCAACGTGACCTTTATTAACCATTCGACCCAACCTAGGCACGTAGGGATTGGTTTCTTAACAGGATTTGACTTTCTGAAAATGACACATCCGTACCACGTATACACTTTCCGACTCTAGAACCCCTTCCCATTTACAAGGGCCAATAGGCCATTTGCTGACTTCAACCTTACGGTGCTACATACCTGACTTTACATGTTTGGACGCATGGGTCATAACGTGACTCAAAACCGACTCTAAATGGAAAGAAAAATGGCGGTGCTAACAGGTTGTAATCTCTTTGTATTGTAATCTCTTTAAGGGATTGAAGAATGAGAGGATGAAGTTAGAGGAGATGGTCGAATTGTGTACAGAGGTTGTGGTATTTCCTCAAGTGTGAGATTAATCAATTTTTCTACAATTTCAATGGTGGTATCTGAATTAATTTGAATGACACTCTTATTATGTCTTTTTTGTCTAGGGAGTAATGGGAAGCTTGCCAATTTTCTTAACATATGCTCGAGTAAGTTGATGAAACTCATGAACTTCTTGATTAAGAACAACATATAATGGTCTATGTTTTGTGAAACTAGGATTCTTGAAATAAGTACTCACATATTCAAAAACTTGTTCAAGGTTAGAATTAGTACTGAAAATACAATAACTTGAATTATGACGAGACAAATCACTATGAAAATTATATCTATTAGTCATACAATGACGACCCTCCTTCTATTTCCAAGACTATTGACTGGGCTAGATGGCCCTACCCAATTAGTAGGGGTTCTCCCCAATGAAAGATTTCGATTAGAACTTATAATGTTTGGAATAGGGAACCTATCTAGATTATGGTTAGGAAACCTTTTACTGGTTTTGAGGGGTTTATTGGTTGCAACTCAATCCACCATTTAGGATTTTTTGTGATGTAATAAATGAAATGAAACTATTTTAATATGTAAAATGCAGAATCATTCTTGGGATAAACTAGAAAAACTAAGGAGATAAACATAGCACCAAATATATCACTACTTTATATCTTTAGCAAGAAATTTACCATGGAAATAAAAGAAGAAATGGAAATAACCAGTTGCATAAAAAAGAAGTCTAAAAGTGAAAAACTGACTACAATACTATGCTTATGGATATAGATAAACAATTCATGAGACAAACAAAACAAGACAAATTTCTCACATGAGAAAATTCTATGTTGTAAAAACAAATTCTTAAACCATTCCAAAATTCAGTAAACTAGTAGAAGAAGTTCTACACATGATAATCTTTAGAACTAAAGTTCGCCTCGAAAATAGCTTTACCAAAAATGGATTCTCATTCATTAATTTTCTAAATGAGTTTACAAAATTATAGAATCAAAAAGGCCCTTCCTAGTTGAATTCATCTTATTTATAGAAAAGTAAGGGGGAAAGAAGCATGGGTTTGAAACACCTAGCTGAATATTTGTTTCCCCGTGTTGCTTGTTTATGTTCCCTATCACTTTGTCCTCTTTGATCATGTGAGGATTCAATTCTCTTTGATTATTTTGATCATTTACCTGGCTATTTGAATTACCTTTCTAGTTGTTCGAATCCTCTTCTCTAGGATAACACTCTACATAGCTCGAGGAAGCTCCTTTTCTCTTCTCCATTTTTTTGTAAAGGTCACCCACGCCTCAAAATTTTGACTGAGTGCCTCCCCATCAGGAAAAGTATTTTTCTTAGGCAAGTCTCTATATGATGTAATACTCAACCTTATTTTTTCCTCCCATTTATTTGTTAAGCATTATATGCTTGATTAGTTTCATGTGCCTGGTAGGAGCATCAATAAACTTTCAAGTGGCTACTTCATTAACCTCAGGTAGAGATTTGATATCTTTCCTAACACTGCTAACATAACTTTCCAAATATTTAGGCACCTATGATTATGGAAAGAAATTATTTCTAGGTCCAAAAGAAGGGAAGTAACAATTATTTTCTAAATTCGCTATGAGCTACCATATCATAGCAGAGTCATTGAAGTCATGTGTAATCTCTTGGAAGGCACCATGAGCTATTTGATTCTACTATTTCAAAAGAAGATCCATTTCTTCTAGGCCCTCTGAAGGGAAAACAAAAACTTTAGAAGGAACTTCTTCTATTCAAAATTTCCAGACTTTCACTCGGTCAAACCGCAACTGAGATTGTTGGTACTCAAGTTCCCATGCTTAAACATATTTCATGACCTCTATTATATATTTCCCTTGTTCCTATAAATGTTTTGATCTATTATAGAATTATCTCTCCACAATGTTTAGTTCATTTTGTACCCTAAAGGCATGTTCAATGAACTAAGAAACTTGATAATTGTTGGATTTATAATATATAACCTATTCTTCTCCTTTTATTCTAATCTTGTTTTCTTCAATCTCATCCCTCTTTCTTTTAGCTTCAACATTTTCTTGGGTTTTTTTCCTTGCTTCTTCTTCTTATATTATGGTTGTATTCTTGGTTATTGTACTATTTTCTCGGGGTATTCAAGTATTTCAATTAGCTATTTAGATTGACCTACAACTGGTCCCATCTCAAGACATCTATTCCTCTGTATGCATCCTTTGGAAGACATATATAAATTCATGCATGTTAGTAAAGAAAAAATGGGGCATGTAAGGTTAATTTACAAATAAATTTAATTGAACCATCATGTCCCTTTTAAATACTCAAATTAACAAACCTTTCAAGGTTTGAGAATATTTGCCTCGAATTGAGGTGCATGCTATTGCAGTGGGAAGATTAGCCACCTCTTTTGAATGTGAATTCTCAATGTAGACTTGAAAACTTAGATCTGTTGAGGGGGATGGATTCCCAATTCTCAATAGTAGGGATTAAACCCAAGGAAAGGATGAGGCCCAATAAGACTCTTCCATGTTTGGTATAGAATCATCATTCTGGTTAATGGTTCGACAACTATTCAATGGGATATAAAGGTTGTTTCAAAGTTTCTTTCCATTCTTTTTATGTTTTATAGTTTTATAAGAATTAATGCATGAAATAAATTAGTCTAATAATTTTGAAGAAATGTATCACCTAGGGTAACCTATGGAAATAGTCAATGAATACTATCTATAGCTTTTAATTCCTTAAGAAATAATTCTAAGGAAAACTTATCACTGCTAGATTATATTAAGGAAAAACAAACCAATTAATTCTAGAAAGGAGTAAAACAAAAACTATAAAAACACTCATAAATAATTTCAAACTATTTTATATACAATATAATGGAAAATAACAATATAATAATAAAACAAGTAACCTTCACTAAAAATATTCATTAAATCATTCAACCATATATGATAACTTAACAATGTTGAAATTCTATCTAGGCACCTATGACATTAAACCAATAGTAGAATAATTCGTGATAATGAATGGATTCATATAAATTTAGCAAACCAAAATGTCTCGATGCCAAACATATTTTCTATTTTAATATTTCATGTAATTCGCAACTACAATCCTTACAAAATTGCTCAGACTAAAAATATACTTTCCTAGAGGTTGATCCTTTTTATTTATAAGAAAATTACATATTAAAAATAGTATAAATCAAAAAATAGAAAATCCAAAAAATATTGCATGCCACTATGAGTCTGGTTGACTGGGAAATTCCATGAGTGTGTGTTTAGCATCATATCTTTCACATTGCCCAAATTAATTCTTCACATAAACTCAAGTGAAGGAATGTGTGTTGATCCATTGGTAAACCGAGACTTTCATTTTCATGCATGAAACACTTAATATATTTTTCTAATTTAAGAACTATTGAATTTACTCTAGTTGTTGTCATAACTTCACCAATAAGATATGTTTGAACATCATCGTGCTCTAGTGAAGTTATACATGTGATGTTAGTATCTCCTTTATCATCTATCTATTCGAAATTGGTTAATACCTCTTATGTCAGCCAAAATTCCTTAGGCTGAACGAAACTAGGTATAAAAAATTTAGACATAGTGTCATATATATAATTCCACACTTTCAAGCATGCCAACCACTTTCAAGCATGCAAGCTAATCCCTCCTCAATTAGAAGCTTGATGGTGTGATCTTCTTCTCCATGAGATTTCTAAATGTGTTTGATGTAATCAATATGATCCTATATCTTAGCTTGCTTTTCATTCCACCTCAGTTTATTTATGCCAAACTAACAAATATAGAGTTTCTTCTCTAATTATGCACCCCCTCCCACCCTCTATATTTATGCCAAACTGACAAATATAGAGTTTCTTCTTGAAGTTATAACACCTTGGCTATAAAATCCTTCTTAACCTAGTCATGCTTCTATCCTCATCCAAAATATCCTTTATGAATTTAGTGATAGTATCATGGGATCCTTTATGGTAATTTACTTGGTCTTTTAGGAATGCAATTTCTATCCTCATGCTCTCTACTTCACTCTCATAAGCTTTGGCTCTGTCAATAGTAGAATGTGAAATTTTTACTCTGATAGAGATCATCTCACTATTTTTTTATCATTTAAGTTCTAGAAGAGTTTCTTTTATAGTGCATAACACAACATTATCTATATCTACCCTCATACTCTTCCTTGTTTTGTTGAAAATGATTTTTCTTTGAGAATTATATGAAATCAACTCTAAATCGATAAGTTCCTCCAGGGGATAGGGAATTGGATGGTCACCCTGTTGTAGGAAAATCTGCCTGCGGACAAGTAGACCAACCTCTAGAGCTTGACCTTAACCCTAGACAGAAAAATGCTTAACATGGACACTGAATTTCTCTCAAATCTATCTAAACTAATACATGAGGAGGAAGGATGATAGAAGTACCTGTTATCGATGTTTGTCCCTGCACACTCCGAGTTGCGTTCCAATCTTTTGCTCCTCGCTGAGTTCTGCGGACAAAGCAAGATACAGCCACTTCCTACTCTATTGATATTACCTTGAAAACAGATCTATCATTGAATGATAAGTTCATGTAACATCAGACACAAACTAGAAAGAAACATGCCAAGCGTGTCATATTGATGAGAATAATGACAGCAGTACTTACAATCGTAGATGCGAATGCGACAGCTTCGTCAAGTCCTCTTTGTCTAACCCTTGCCTGAAATATCCAAGACCTGGATGACAGCAGCTTCACTGATCAATCTCCTTTGGCTGACTGTAAGTTTCCACCAAGATCATAAGTTTCACATGTTCAATTATTCCCCCTTTCCACCATCATAGAGCCTACTTATATAGGTTGGGAGGAGCCTAACCTCTTGAGTTATGTTTAGAACCAGTTGGGAACCTTCTCCATAGATCAGGGATTTGTTGATGAGAACAAGAATTCGAGCACAACAGCCTCCTAATCTCGAATGTTCCTTCCCTTATTCTTCTCAACGGGCTAACAACTAACCCAGAATAGGGATCGCTCCTTCAGAAGGGTTCTTAGAGCGTTGTAGCGCTCTTTGGAAGGCCTTAGGGAAGTGCCAGCGCTCTTAAGATGAGCAGCGCTCCTCCAAAAGGGTCTAGGGAGCGTTATAACACTCCCTAAGACATTATAGGGGAGCGCCAGCGCTTCTGCAGCTGCATTAGGGGAGCGTTCCCTCTCCAAACCTCAGTTTCAGAGCTCCTTTCAGGTGTCAATATTCTTTTGATCCCAGTGAACTAGTTCTCTTCCTTCAAATGAGTCATGTGATGTGCCATAAGTTCTTCCTTAGTGTCGTTATCACGGTATCATGTTTGACCTTCATTTGCGACACCAGTGATCAACTTGCGACACTTGCGAAAGTTGATAGGGAAGATGCGACACTTACGACAGTTGATAGGGACAATGCGACACTTATCCATCTGAACAATTTTGACGTGTAACAGAATGCCCCCCAAAGTATGAAGTCAGAAGATGTGAACTGATGACTGAAATGTTTTGTAGATGTTCACGCAAGGGTATAGACTCGGAGAACTTGACGAAATTTGCACACAAACATCCAACAAATATCATGACATGTTTCAAAACCCAAGGCAGGCATACCTATGCTTGGATGATTCAAGACTCAGTAGGATATGGCCGCCATAAAATACACTGCGGATCCATAATTGTATTGATAAAAAGGGTATAGCCACTGAGAATACACTGTGGATCTATACTTGCATGACATGAACCGATCGTAGCCACGAAGAATACACAGTGGATCTATGAGATGATAAGACATAGCCACGACCAATACAAAGTGGATCTATGTAACAGTATATGCGTTTTTAGTCTAGAACTCCTTCGCAACCTGGGCGAGGCATATATCAAAGTGAATTACTCAACCCAGGGTCTTCATACCAATCCCAACGTGGTACAAATTTGACCATCTAAATAGAGTTTTTGGTGTCGAACATGGCAGAAACCACTTGATTATCGGTCGATGAGGTAAATCATTAACAAGTACGAGGGAGACCACCATTAATGTCAATGATTCCCAAGGTACCTTAGTACATTCCACCGGATGTGAATAGATGATATGAAGTCGAACATTCATGGAATCATTCGATCAGGGGTCAATGATGTAAACCCACTGTCGAACGTGAGGAGGTCTGCCATTGAGGCATGCAGGTCCCAAAGTACTAAATGGTTTCTAAGCCTAATTCCTGGATAATGTGTTGAAGTCGACAGGAATAGACTCGTCAAGGGAGGGCCTTGATGTATCCCCCATCAACAATATGAAACGGACATGGAGATGTAATTAGTAGATCAAGCAAACATGGACTGACACAGGTTTTGAGGCAAGATATTTGGGATGGCTAACTCTTGAGGCGGATACTTCCCTTGAACACTGAGGCACAATGGTGAAACATGACATGGACCAAAACTATGCAGTGGGTACCGTGACTTGCATCAGGTGACTCAAAGGAGTGAAAGGAAACTCAGAGGATTGGCTCAGTGCAGACGTTCAACGGATTATGATGTATGCAAAATGACAAAGTGTCGTGTTCAAGGGCGACTCTAAGAAGCGCTAGATGATGTTCTCAAGAGACTGCCTGGCTTGCTCCTTTCAATTTTTCCCCCATATAGATAGATGATTACGTCTTTTTGATTTAATGAGCTCGAGGAGGATAACACATGCTCGATATAACTCACCTTCGGTAAGTTCCTCTTCCTTTGTTTAACGAACCGGAAGAAGTAAGGGTTCGTTCCCATATGGGCCTGTCGATGTGTGCTTTAATGAGTCTAAAGACAGAAAACTCGAAGGTTTTTCAGGATTATAGAGTTTGGAAAAACACTTAAAAGAGAACTCTCTCAGTTCCTTTTTCGTACAATAGTCCAACGAGACCGAAAAAGGGTTAAACTATCGCTCGCAAGACGCTCTTTTTGACCTTTTAACGAGTGTGAAAGAAAGCAAGATCACTCGACGATCTTTTCATGTTTAGAGAGTCTGAAAAGGGTTTAAAGTAGACTCCAAGGGGGTTCCTTTTTCGTGTGATGTATCCGTACGGATCCGAAAAAGTGATAAAATTTTACCCGGTTACGTTCTCATATTGTTGAGCTCGAGAACGAACTAAGACTATGCTCGTAAATACGACAAGGTGAATAATTCATTAGAACTGCCAAGAAGCCTGCAATGTCAAAAGCTGCAAACCCGATATTAGTGAAGCCATTTACACCATTAGAGAAACCCAAAATGATCATAGCTTATAAAAAATGAAATTTTATATATAGCAATTGATGTAAAAACTCATTTACCATTTTCATTGGCAAGAATTTGTGGAGTGTTGGAGAATCTCGATTGGAGCAAATCTTGTTTTTCTCGGTGCCGGAGCTACGATTGACCATTTTGCTCACCGTTTGAACCAGGTAGGTGCTTGTCCTTTACTCTTTCAATTGCATGGTTTCAATTTGATTTTCATGGCATAATTAATTTAAAACACAAAGCCCTAGGTCGACCATATTGAACCAAATTAGCCTCCTTTTGAAAGTTGATGAAATGGGGGGATTCTTTTGCAAAAATGTATTGGGGAAGGGTAGTTATAATGTCTACACCCTTACACTTGATTAGACCGACCATTTTATTGAAAGAAACTCATGTAAATTCCCCCAAAGGGCCCACGCACCCCCTCAAGTCGATTTGCATTTTTACCACGTTTTGATCATTGTTTGGTAAATGTTAAAGGGTGTGGTGCTCAAAAAGGAAGATTGGTTGCTTTTAGATGTCATGGGAATTTAATTTTATGTTTTAAAATGATTTTTGAAAATCGCCGAAATCACAAAAACGTGGGGAATGATGTCAATTTTGATTTTTTGTTTTGTAGGTGTATTCGGCAACCATGATCGAATGGAAAGAGCGAGAACACGAGATGGATGATTTAGCCGCTCTACGAAGTCCCCGTACATGGGCCGCTTTGAGGGCCTGTGGTTTGCTCAAGTTTTTCAAAAATCAAAAAATGAAAAGAGAGATTCTATTGCTTGAGTACATGATTGGCTTGTGGGATGTTACGGAACAGGGATTCTGCATTGGTACACAACTCCTGACTATTGAGTTGGAGGATGTGTACTTTCTGACCGACCTCTCAAAAAGAGGGGTCCCCATAGCTTTTACAGGGAAGAGGGCATTACTTGAGCAGGTGGACGTGTATCTAGCACGTCACTGTGTTTCGGGAGCAAGATTGGTAGGGGGCAGAATCCCTATCAAGGATATACGAGATTTGCCTCTTCGATCGATATTGTTTTATATCACGAGTGTGACTGGTAGCACCAGTGCTTATTTGGCCTCGAGGTCACAGGTGGCCTACGCTGTTCAGTGTTTAGAACCAACACTGTTCAATTGGAGTGTGGTGTTCCTTCGGAATGTGAAGGAACATATCTCTCGATGCAGGAATGGTCAGAAATAGTTCGGTTATGGCTCATTCTTAGTCTCATTTTTCTTGGAGCCCATCCCTCAGATGCAGCCTCAGATCGCACTGGCAGTACGACCAGTGGACAAGCCTCGTATGCAGATATGGACTAGCCTGTCTCCTAGACTAGTCTCGGAGTCAGAGTTTCATTTTACTGGTGACTTCTTCGCCTAGTTGAGACGACAGTACCTTTGGATAGAGGACTTCCCCTACGCTGACGTAGACTTTCGTGGGAGTATGGACCTGATTTTACCCGCGGGAGAGGATTGGGATGAGTCAGGTAAGAAACTAATCCATTCCTTGTCAATTTTTGTTTTTTAAGTTTTCGATGTATATGTATTTTTTTGGGTATGTAAGAGAGTTTTTAACAGATGTTTTGTTTTCAATATGCAGACAAGGGAGCAGTACGCCCCGTGGATATACCAGTGCCAGGATGTCATGTCGGTGTCCCAGCTGTAGCAGACCCAGCAGTACCAGTGGTGGGCCTTCGGGAGGTTGAGAGGAACCTCCAGGTCCTTACTATGGGCATCCCTCCTCTGCGGAGGGGGGACGTGCCTTTGCATCTGCAGCGGCACACTGTAGGGGTGCCAGAGAATATCAATTCTCTGTTGAGGCATGTAGTACACGCAGTATTATGTTACACACAGCATAATGCGGCGCGGGGAGATTAGAGTCTCCTCATGATCATGCTTTTTGTATACCTTGTCAGGCGATATTGTACAGGTGGATGGACCCAATATTTTGCTCTCTTACAGACTTTTTGATGTAATGCAAACATTTCAGTCATGCTATCTATATATATATATATATATATATATATATATATATATATATACAGTTTCGAGTTTTTATGATGCTGATGATTTATACATGATGATGTCTGTGGTGTGTTTCAATTCACATGTAATGTACATTTCTGCTTTCCTTGAATCTTATCTGTGGGCTAAATACCGATCCATGATATAATTGGCTAACGAATCTGAAACACTATTGAGTTCTCTAGGAATGTGTCTATATTCAATGTAATCGAACATTCGTTCAAGATGGCGAACTTGCAAGTGTAGACGTAGCAGGATAGGACTACGGATGGCATAGATGCGGTTGAGTTGACAAACCACGAGTTGGGAGTCTAAGTAAACAATGATATGAGAGATACCTAGGGAGGAGGCTTGGGTCAACAATCCAATGACAGCGTGATATTCTGCCATGTTGTTGGTTGCTGGTCCTAAACAGATGCCTCCTGAACTCACCACCTCGTCAAACCGATAAATAACCCATGCCGTCGAGGTAATGTTCCGGGTATGTCGGTTGGCGCCATCCACGAACCCAAAAAAGATAGGAAAGGCAAACGTCATCTGTGCATGAAAACACAGGCACAGTCATGAGTGGCAATGGTAAAGACTGGAGCACGCGAAAGAAAAGACACACCAAACTAAAATACAATAATGTACAAAGTACCCATGCTAGGTGATCTAGGCATAGTACCTCTTAAGGTAGAGCCCGTTTCGGGGCTCTCCTAGGGAAATTCCATCATGGTCTACTAGTTCATAAGCACCTTTTTGTAAAGCACGCTTCTTGATGTAAGGACCGTGCCACATAGGTTCTAACTTTCCTGTTCCCAATTTATCGTGTGCTTGGTCATAAACGAGGACTAAGTCTCCTTCTGCGTAGGCTCGAGGTTGGATGGACTTGTCATATTGACTCTTAACTCGTTTCTGATGTGCCTCATTAACGAGAGCAGCATCACGGTGTGTTTCATCCAGCTTAGATAGATACAAGAATTGTTCTTCTTCCGCAGAAGTATGGGGCAGGAGTTCTACTTTCAACTTGAGTGATGGAATTTCACACTCGATTGGTAGGATGGCCTCAATGCCATAGACCAACTGGAAAGGAGTGAATCCAGTTGAGGTTTTCACGGACGTGCGATAGGCCCAGAGAGCGGAAAACAGTTGTAAATTCCACGATGTCTTGTTCTCCCCTACCATGCGTTGGATCATGGTTTTTAGAACTTTGTTTATAGTTTCTACTTGCCCATTCTCTTGAGAGTAGTAAGGGGACAAGTTTTCATGACGAAAACCCAATTTGACATGTAATTTGCTCATCATCTGGTTTTTGAAGTGTGCACCATGGTCGATGACAATGGCATGTGGCATACCAAAATGAGTAATGATGTGGTTGAAGAGGAATAGAGCTGCAGTACGGCCATCGTTTAGGAAGGTAGGCATAGCCTCAGCCCATTTTGTGAAATAGTCGACGGCGACGATGATGTAACCGTGCCCCCCGGCTGAGGTAGGCTTACATTGCATGAAATCAATACCCCATTTGGAGAAGGGGCCGATGGCAATGATGGGGTGTAGCGCAGTAGGGTGGGTGCGTGCCTTCTTGTTAAAGATTTGGCAGGGTGGGAATTTTTTGACAGCCTCGATGCAATCTTTAAAAATCGAGGGCCAAAAGTAGCCGGCACATAATATTTTTTGGGCTGTGGCCATTCCGGAAAGGTGACCGCCACAAGCGCCAAGGTGACAATCGTTCAAAACGCGTTCAGCCTCCTTGTGAATCGGGCATCGTCGAAGAATGGTGTCTATACCACGGCGATACAAAGTGTCACCGAGGATGAGATAATGGCGAGAGTGGTGATGGATGCGTCGACGTTCTTCACGAGAGATGTTGGGATAAAAACACTGTGTTTGAAGGTAGAGGAGAATGTCTCCGTACCAAGGATCAGAAGTGCTGATGAGGAAGAGAGATTCATCGAGTAGGGAATCTCTAGGTTCAATGTTTTCATCGGCACGAGGAAGAGCACAGATGAGCTCGGCAAGCACCAGGGATTTTTTGGCTTTAGCCTTCGCAAACTCGAGATCGAATTCTTGAAGAATAACGATCCATTTTGAATATTTTCCCCCAAGTACTTGATGCGTCAAGACATGGTACATGTGGTTAGAGTCTGCGATTACCATGGTGGTGCGTAATAGGATGTAGTGGCGGAATCTTTGGACAGCAATGACGACTGCCATGGCCAATTTCTCAACATGTGAATATCTGAGTTCGGGTCCAGATAAACTCTTGCTCAGATAATAGATTACGTGTTCTTCGTCGTTAGAATCCTCTTGGACTAACACCATGGCAATGGTGGAAGTAGAAGCGGCCAAGTAAAGGATATAATCCTTTGTGTAATCGAGAGGGTGTAACAAAGGAGCATGGGTCAAAGCGTGCTTGAGAGCGTCGAATGACCATTGGGCAGTGTCATCCCAGATGAAAGGGATGTTCTTTTGTAGTAGCCGCATGAATCCCTTAGTAATCTCGGCGTAATTGCAGATGAAACGGCGAAGAAAGTTTGCTTTTCCTTGCAAACTTTGAAGTTGGTTTAAGTTGGTGGGTAGGGGTAAGGCTAGAATGGCCTTGATATTTAGGGGATCAACCCTGATCCCCTCTTTGGAGATGATGAAACCGAGGAGTCTGCCGGATTCGACAGCAAAAATGCATTTATGTGGGTTCAGACGAATACGATAGAAGCGAAATCGAAGAAAAATCACCCGCAAGTGACCAATGTGATCGGGTCGGTTAGATGAATGGGTGGGTAAATCATCGAGGTAAGGTTCCGCGATATGTTTGATGTCGTGGAAAGCATAGGACATGGCTCGCTGGAAAGTAGTGCCAGTGTTTTTAAGGCCAAAAGGTAGCTTCCGGTATGCGAACGTTCCCCAAGGGCAGATGAAGGTTGTCTTATGTTGATCGGCGGGTAAGATTTCGATCTGGTTGTATCCAGAAAAGCCATCCATGAAAGAGAAGATTACGCTTCCCGTGCAATTATCGATGATCTGATCGATAAAAGGTGTAGGGTAGTTGTCCTTGGGACAAGATTTGTTAAGATCACGGTAATCTACGCAAACATGGATGGTCCCTTGTTTCTTAGAGACTGGAACGAGGTTGGAGACCCATTCCGTTAAAGGGACAGGATAGATGAAGCCAGATTTTAGAAGTTTTTCAACTTCTGCCTTTATAGCTGCTAGTTTCTTAGGGTGAACGGGGTGGAGTTTCTGTCGAACCGGTTTTGCGTCAGGGTAAGTTTTGATTTCATGTATGACGATCAAAGGATCTATCCCTGGCATTTCCTCATAACTCCATGCGAAGACATCACGTAATTCCTTGAATAAAGCAGTATACGAGACCACTTCGTTGGGTGTGCAATTAGCACCAAGGTTGATGTTTTCCACGACACCTTCTTTGACTGAAATGTCAATTGTGATTGTGGTAGAAATGTTACCCATGTTCCCCTCAGAGAAAGTATCTTGAGTGAGAATAGGGGATTGTGGAGCATCGGTAACATCGGGGGGGAAGACAGATCGTATGTCTTGCACTTCTTCCAATGGTGGAAGAAAAGAGGATCGATGGTGGTTGTCATCCCAGGGAAAATCGTGGATGTTAAGCATTTCCATGATAGATTCATCCGAAGGAAAAATCTGAGAAATGTAATCGACGGCGGATGATAGTGAATCTAACCACGAGGGCACCGAATAAGTATTGGGTGCCAATAAATGTGAAGTGTTTGAAGAGGGAGAAGCAGATTGAATGGCTACGTATGCGGCCTCGGCTGGGCTCAGTGGCATCGTGTCTCCGAGCGCATCGAATTCCGAAGGACTAGGCACAACCCAAGGATCTGATGATTCCAGGGATTGATAAGGCATAGTCGAGATCATGTTGACGGTAGCAAGATGATGTGCAGCAGGTGGAAGTGGTGTAGGGAAAGTACCCATGAGGCTAGAATCTTTCAATAAGCCAACACCAACGCTTTCATACATAACCATGTGGTCTCCCAGAAACGGAATATTGTTGGTAGCGGGGATGCGGGCGTCGGGTGTGCAAAAATCAAGCTGATCGATGGTAAAAAATTTTCCTTGATGAGGGAATTGTACGCATCGAAACACCGATGAGGCGATGGCGGTCATCGCGTAAAACAAACTTCTTCCGAGTAATAGATTGTAGTTGAGGGGAGCATCGACCACCTCGACATCAATGGTAACAGTTTTGCCGCCCAATTGGACGGCGAGGGATTGTAGTAATCCGTGAGGATGGAAACCTCATCCATCGAAGGCACGTAACATCATAGGGGATTTATTTAGGGCAGGTGATTTCAAACCTTTCCAACAGGCTAGAGACATGACACAGGTAGAGGCTCCCTCATCCAGGATAGTTCGATGAATTTGTTGGTTATGAACAACAACATCGATTTGGAAAGCTAGCTGGTGGGAGAGTCACGGTTGATAATCGTCCAAGTTAAACGTGATGTAATTTGATGACTCGAGATCGAAAGCGCCAATGGCAGCTAAGAGCGTCCTACGTTGATTTGGACAGTTTTGTAGAACTTCCAACGCGGAGATGGCACACGGAGCTTGGGCCAAGTATTCTACAATATTGTAGTTTTGGGCAGCCTGTGAATTAGGATTGAAAGTGGATTTCTGGATGGTGCTCTTAGGAGGGTAGAGGATGGAGTAAAAAGATGGTTTCTTGATCTGAAGTGGCCCAAATGGAGGGCTGATAGATGGAGGATTAACAGCAGATGGTAAAGGATCTGGCAAAGAACCATTAGTAGTCTTCGACTTATCGGGTTTAACTGGTGTGTCGTATATCATAGAACGAGTGGTTAGATTAACCCCGTTGAACATGTAAATGTGTGCGCTTGTCGAGGCTTCATCGTGGGGTTGGTTGGAGTTGCCCCCTGGCGTGGGGGTTTGTGCAACCAATGATTGTTGCTGCGGAAAAGGCTGAGTAAGCACAGCGGGTTGCGAATTTCCTTTGAAAAGTTTGGCCACTTCATCGCGATGTGGGCAATCTCGAGTGTAGTGATCGTCACCACAAATGAGACACGGTAATTTCAGTTTTCGCTGTGGTTGTTTTCCGGTAGTAGGGGTTTGTGGTTGGGTTTTGGGTTGTTCGTTGTTATTATTCTTCTTTGTTTTGTTTCTCGCTTTCTTCTTGCCCCTGAGTTGTTGTGACGAGGTTGATTGGACCACGTTCACATCAGAGACTTGAGTTTGTGATGGGGGGGTAGAAGAGGGTGTAGTCGGACTGGGAGCAGCCGTTGAGGCGGGCCGCTGAGTCGTTCCAGTGGACTGGGTGGGAGATTGAGTCTTGACGGAGCCAATAACTCCATCCGCATGCGAAGCAGTTGATGGTTTGGATGGATCGTTAGTGGCATGGGTAGTGTTCGGTATCAACTCATAGAGAGTATCAGATTGTGAATAGACTAAGTCTAGGTACTGAGCTCGGGCGATGGCTTCTTCCTCGGTGACCACGCCGCCCATGGCAATGTCACGAGCTATCTAGGGTAATAATGATTTCGTGAACCATTCCGCTAATAATTGGTCGGGGATGACCGCTTTAATTAGCCTTCGTCGTCTTCTCCATTCATGGATATGATCGGAGATGTGTACGGAAGTTGTTTGACAAAGAGAGGTTAACAGTTCAGTATCCATCTCGTATCAGATGGGCAGTTGGAAATGAGTAAGGAAGGACATAGCAAGGGAGTTGAAATCGTAAAAGGATGCACGTGGTAATTCAATATACCATTTCGTGGCGGAACCCGTAAGTGTTCGTTGGAAAAGACGCAACCGAATCGAGTTGTCCATGAGGGAGTTTGATGAACACCACAGATGGAAGGTCATAACGTGGTTGTTTGGGTCTTCTCCCAACTTTCCGTCGAATTTAGGGATATCAGAGGGAATTTTTGCTGGAATGGTTGGCCAAACCGTAAAATGATGAATGGGATCATTCGTTAACCGAGACAGATCTGGAAGGTCCAGGGTGGCTAGAAAGGGTAGCTGTCGGTTAAGCTGTGGGTAATGCTGGTGTGGCAGAGGGACACCAGTGGGGCCCAATACTGGGTTATGCGGATAGTTATAACTCGTGGGCCCTCTCATGTTGGGTTGGTTTTGACCAAGGTACATAGGATTTGAGATGTTTTGAGAAGTGTTTGTGAGCGGAGGATAACTGGATGGGTTTTGTGGATTATATGTTGGGTTGGGAATTTTTCCATGAGGGGGTTGTTGCGAAGTCTGAACGTTTTGCCCCGTGGAGGCATGTGGGTTTCCTTGGGCAGGAACATTCCACGGGTTAGGTGCGGTAGGCACATTTTGTCCTGTGGAGGCATGCGGATTTCCTTGAAAAGTGATGCTCCACGGATTGGGTGCAACGGACACATTTTGTCCTTGCAGTTGATGGTGGACTCCGACTTGAGGTTTCCCCCCAGCATGAGGGTGTCCCCCGAATGGAATTTGTCCTCCGGTGGGAGGATGCCCCCCAGCTTGAGGTAGAGTTCCCGGGATTTGAGGGCTAGACGTAAAAGATTGGCCAGTATTGCCGATTGGGTTAGGACCACCAAGGATAGTCCCTCCGGGTTGTTGGATACGTATGGAACTTCCCGGTACCATTTGAGTAGTGGTTTGGGCAGTGGTGATAGCGGATGCGTTCAGTGCCCTAAATCCAAAAGGGAGATTAGGTCTTGGTGTTACAGGTGTGCCAATCAGAGCTTGACTAACTACCGCATTACCGGTAGGGATGGTCGGAATGTGCGGGGCCATTGTGGACTGGGCCATTTGGAGGGGAATAGTAGGTCTCGGACTGACGAATGGTATGTTCGGGCCAACGGGTGGTATGTTTGGGTCAATGGTTGGTTTGGTTATAAAAGTGGTAGCGCTGGTAAAGTGATTTGGGGGTACCGTATAGGAGGAAGATGCATCGGCACCTTCTCCTGTTCCATATGGATCTTGCACCAAGCGTGGTGGACTCCGAACAATGTCTGCAGTCCAAAAAGAGGCATTGGATAAAGGGTTCTGAGGAGACCTGGCTGGGATGTTAGAAGGGTTCATGACAACAAATTCTCCAGTGGAATTTAGGTGGAGGATATGTCGTTCATATCCCTCCGGAATGCGATAAGCTTCCGGGGATTTCGAGACAATTCTAAAATTCTCCAAAGGGATGGGAACTTCTTCCTGGGAAGTTGTGGTGTTTTGAACCTCGCTCTATTGAGGAGATGGTTCCATAGAATGAGTGGGTAAAGGGGTGTCTCCTTCCATATCTTCTGGAGGAAGCCCTTGTAGCCTCCGCGAGCGTCGTGGAGGGTCGATGTTGGCGGACAAGAGTCGACGAAAGAAATCTATGGCCAACTAGTGAAAAGAAACAGCACACGCTAAAAAAAATCTAAGAATCACAACCAAGCAAACAGGACCTTCTTTTGATGACCGTACTAGTTGGTGATGAAATCCAACGTCACGTGATCAAGTCCAGAAGGGGCGGGGCTAGGGTCGAACAGTTACAATGGCGACCTGCTTAACGGACTTACGCCTTGGTGCAAGCTTCCACGCAGTAATTGTGGATTTACCCTCCAAGGAGCCCGAGTGATTTTGACCAATGTCTGCTCCAGGTACAGTGAGACTTCCTGTCACCGTCACCTTGTGTAAGAACCTAAAGAT
>ML780741.1:75747-140204 GCA_009831015.1 Picea engelmannii
TGGAGGATTCTATCAAAGAAAAAGTTCTAGATGATTTTTAATTAACGTTGATTTTAGTGGTTGTTCTTTACGCAAAAGGGGTGCATGGAAGTGAAACAAGTGGAATTAAGACTCTGACCCAAAGAGTGCATCAAGCATGATAATCAATCATTTCCTTTCGATGAACATCTAGCTAAGGGAGAGAGAGAGTTCTTTCACTAACAAGCACAACTATGGAATGCCCTCAAACGATTCTTTTCTCAATCAAATTCTAATGTAATGCAAAACTTTTCAATGACTTATGATATGCTCAATCAATCACTAAGATATCTTTATTGTTTGTGTATGGATGATGATCAATACAATCACAATGCTTATCTTTACTAATTATCTTCTTGGTATAAATGAAAACCAAACTAGCATAAGCAAGAGTAACACAAACAATACACCCTTCGTATCAATCAACGAAAAAGCGAAAAAGAAGAAACAACCAAAGAGGAAAAACAAAATATTTCACACCCAAAAGCAAAAATTGAAGAATAAGGACCTTGACTCAAAGCAAGATGAGGAGGTCTATAGGCCTTTGATGACCTTCACCAAGGTTTTTTACTCAACTGATGAGGAGAGAAGAACAATGCATAAATCTCAAATTTCACTCAACAGGGAAAACCTAATGAGAAATAGTGAAGAAGGCTGCAAGATCCAATCAACAAGGTGTTTATCCTTCCAAAAGACAGATATCAAGGCTTAAAAGGAAGAAAAATTGACTCTCAAGATCACTCAGCAGAAGAACACAGAGGTGGAAATCCAAAAAAAATGCAAATTTTGGAGTTTTCTGGGCCAAAGGAGGTTGGCGCTCTGTTGCCAAGGGAAAGGAGCGTTATAACGCTCTGTGCAAAGCCTTTAGGAGTGCTGGCTCTCTGTTAACACTAGGACAGGGGCGCCAGGGTCTAAAAGTTTCAGAAATGTCAAGAAAATTCAAAAATTGAAGTTCTAACTCAACAAAGATGCTGAGTATGATGGGACAAGGAGCCAATAAGCTCATGAAACTAATCAAAGAGGGGTAAACCAGGTCTGAAACAATCAAGAGACAGAACAAGGTCAATTAGGAGAAAAATCCAAACAAGAGGTTTTGAATTGAGGCTATCTCCCGAGTGGAGTCGCCAGTTTCTGTTGTAGGAAAATCTTCCTGCGGACAAGTAGACCGACCTCTAGAGCTTGACATTAACCCTAGACAGAAAAATGCTTAACGTGGACACTAAATTTCTCTCAAATCTATCTAAACTAATACATGAGGAGGAAGGATGATAGAAGTACCTGTTATCGATGTTTGTCCCTGCACGCTCCGAGTTGCGCTCCAATCTTTTGCTCCTTGCTGAGTTCTGCGGACAAAGCAAGATACAACCACTTCCTACTCTATTGATATTAGCTTGAAAACAGATCTATCATTGAATGATAAGTTCATGTAACATCAGACACAAACTAGAAAGAAACAGGCCAAGCGTGTCATATTGATGAGAATAACGACAGCAGTACTTACAATCGTAGATGCGAATGCGACAGCTTTGTCAAGTCCTCTTCGTCTAACCCTTGCCTGAAAGATCCAAGACCTGGATGATAGCATCTTCACTGATCAATCTCCTTTGGCTGACTGTAATTTTCCTCCAAGATCATAAGTTTCACATGTTCAATTCTTCCCCCTTTCCACCATCATAGAGCCTGCTTATATAGGTTGGGAGGAGCCTAACCTCTTGAGTTATGTTTATAACCAGTTGGGAACCTTCTCCATAGATTAGGGATTTGTTGATGAGAACAAGAATTCGAGCACAACAGCCTCCTAATCTTGAATTTTCCTTCCCTTATTCTTCTCAACAGGCTAACAACTGACCTAGAATAGGGAGCGCTCCTTCAGAAGGGTTCTCAGAGCATTGTAGCGCTCTTTGGCAGGCCTTAGGGAAGCGCCATCGCTCTTAAGATGAGCAGCGCTCCTCCAAAAGGGTCTAGGGAGAGTTATAATGCTCCCGAAGACATTATAGGGGAGCGCCAGCGCTTCTGCAGCTGCATTAGGGGAGCGTTCCCTCTCCAAACCTCAGTTTCAGAGCTCCTTTCAGGTGTCAAGATTATTTTGATCCCAGTGAACCAGTTCTCTTCCTTCAAATGAGTCATGTGATGTGCCATAAGTGCTTCCTTAGTGTCTTTATCATGGTATCATGTTTGACCTTCATCTGCGACACCAGTGATCAACTTGCGACACTTGCAAAAGTTGATAGAGAAGATGCGACACTTACGATAGTTGATAGGGACAATGCGACACTTATCCATCTGAACAATTTTGACGTGTAACACACCCCATGATGTAATATTTTTTAGACTTCTCGAGGTATAAAATTTCTCCATTTCTAGTTATTTTCCCTTGCCAATTGCTTTCTCCTTCTCCAATTTCTGAACTTGATCAATTTCTTTAAGAGAAACTTATTCAACCTGATTACTTGACTTATAAGCATCTTCCTTATCCTTATCATCTAATCTACATGAAATTTCATTATCCTTAGTCAAATCAATGACTTCACTGGGTAGCTTGGTATACTGATGATATGATTGTTTTTTTGGTTTCTTCTTTGTTTTACACCCAACATTACCTTGTTCCTTGACGCAACCGCACTCCTCGGAGCACGATCGCTTCAACAGGACCTTCCTTTCTCTCTCGGCCCGAATAACGTAATTTTCTTCTACTCCCTTATTGGAATGTCTACCCACAGATTCTTCCTTCCTCGATCCCCTTTTCTGCACTCGGAGGATCGAAACTTCGCGGCTTCGCGAATTCACTATCAATTTTCTAGGTCTTCAAAACCCCGAGACCCAATGCACCAGTCAACCACTGACTTTGTTCCTCCTCTGTCGAGACTTCGCTCTATCGCGCCTCGTGACTCATGACTCTAAACAAATGGATTTCCAATCTCTGATACGCGATAAGCCGAGATGCCGAAAACCGTGGTCTCGCTCCCTCGCGACTTCGCCACTCGCGAGACCAATTAATTCCTCCCTCGACTCCCGAGGCCCGAGATGCTGATACCTCCAATAGTTTACACCACTTGGCTTCCACTATCACCTGTGGCCCACACTGCTTATGTGGCTGTCGGAATGTCACACCTCACACTCTCGCAACTTCCGTTGTGTAAAGTTGGAGTGTTACCTCACGAACTTCTGATCTGTCGATCCACGAGTAGAATCAACGCTCCTCGTGATCCCGATCGATGAGTCCTGCTCCCTCAAGCATAGAACCTTTCCACGCTTGCGCTGTAACCTTTCTTTCTCCTCCGCAAGATCCAACTTCCCACGGAACTTCATGAAATCTCCCGGAGAATTTCATCCCTTCGTTTCTTCCCTATCGAATCCACGAAACGATGAGTCGTTCCTTCCACAGAACTCATCACCCTGCATGCAAACCTGCGGAGTTATTTGTAACCTTAAAGGCACAACTTTCTTCCACTTCCCTTCAACAAATCTGAAGGCCTATCCCTCCTTATCTTTTCTCACATCTTTCGAGTCCCTTTTGGAAACTCCTTGCACGCACTCCTTGCGGAAAATATTCAAACACAACTAAGTGTCGAAGTCTTCGATCCTGCGCACTCCTGCAGCAGAAATACGTCAATCCCTTTGTTCAGAATCGCAACTCTGAGTCTTCGTCCAGCCTGCGCACGCCTTGCACGGCTCCAGTGCCAAATCTGCACTTCTGAGAACTTAGAACAAAAGTTATCTCTATCTGAACCCTTCTATCAACGCACTCCTTGCGGACGATTCAACTGCACTCCTTGCAGGAATTCTCTAGTTCAAGATAGAGAAACAATTGAAACTAACTCCTTGTTCTCACAGATTTCAATTCAACCATGAAATCACATACACAGCATATAAAAGAAAATGTATGACAAGAAGCAAACATTCATGAGCATAATATCAACAATACCCAGAGAATAACACAACCACGGAATTGAATCAAAGCTTTTCTATTAATTCAATGTCTGTACATGGAGGTTCTTCATACACTTCTCTGCATGTTCTTCTCTTCAACACTTCTTCATAATAATACAATTTACAAAGGAGGGTGTCTATATCCTGTTTCCCTCTCGAGCTCTAAAGCTATCAAATCTAAATTAAATTCCTACCTATCTTTACATTAACTATCTTAAATGCCTCATCTACATAAGGACATGAGCTATCCGCCCAAGGTCCATTACAATATACAAAGTTCGCTTTCATAAATGTCCTCATTAAAGACTCGCGCAATAATCTCAAGGTGAAATTCAAAAAGAAATTTGTTGGCTTGTCCAGCTGTCCTCTGCTTTCACGCTGGCTCGCTTGACGTGGGCGATGCTCCTGCATCATACTCCCTCGCTTGAAAATTTTCATGGGCTCCTGTCCATGAGCTCCTGCACGGTCCATCCATGCTTTTGTATCATCGCTTCAGTTTCCCAGCTGGCATCCTCCACTGGGTGATTCTTCCACTTGACCAGATACTCAAAGTATTCTTTTCTCCTGGTCTTCTTGCCCACTCACTTGTCCAGTATGCACTCCATCTGCAGCTTTTTTACTACTGGTAATTGTTTCATCCACTGGATTAATGGCTCCTCAGTTCCAGTCTCTATCTCTCCGGCCCTGTATCGGTATAATTCTGCGATATTAAATATCGAAGATATCCCGATGCCATCCGGAAATTCAATCTCATATGCATTTTCTCCAAATTTCTTCAGGACTCTGCATGGCCCGATTTTCTTCATCTTGATTTTATTGTATGTTCCCCTCGGGAACCTCTATTTCCTTAGATGTACCAGAACTAGATCACCAACTTCAAACTAAAGTTGTCTCCGATGTTGATCTGCTCTGCGTTTGTACTCTTGATTTGAATTCATCAGTTGCTGCTTCACCTGACTGTGAAGTTCCTGCATCGCCTCAACGAATTCCTCTGCACTAGCGCTACTAGTCGCAGTCTATTATGAATCTCACAATTCAGAAACTCCTCTCAGCTGCATCCCATATACAACCTGAAATGGACTTCTACCTGTACTCCAATTCATCGAATCGTTGTATGCAAACTCTGCATGTGGCAACACATTGTCCCAACTGCTGTGGTGCTCTGTCACCAAGCTTCTCAACAAATCTCCCAGACTTCGGTTGACCACCTCTGTCTGTCCATCCGTCTGAGGATGATAAGAAGAACTAAACACCATATTAGTTCCTAAATTTTTCTATAGCATCCTCCAAAAATGCCCTATGAATTTAGTGTCTCTGTCCGAAACAATACTTTTCGGAAATCCATGAAGTCTAACAATCTCTTTAAAAAACAAGTTTGCGATGTGAGTCGCATCGCTGGTTTTCTGGCATGGAATGAAGTGTGCCATCTTTGAAAACCTGTCCACGACCACAAAGATGGAATCAACACCTCTTTGCGTCCTCGGCAAACCCAATACGAAATCCATGCTTATCGCCTCCCATGGCCTCTCTGGTATGGTAAATGGCTGATAAAAACCTGCATTCTGCTTCTTTCCTTTTGAATGCTGACAAATCCAACACCTGTCAACAAACCTCTTAACATCCGCATGCATCCCCGGCCAAAAATATGACTCATTCAGCTTCGCGAATGTTTTGTTGTGGCCAAAGTGCCCTGCTAAACCTCCGTTGTGCTTCTCCTTCAACAAGTTCTCCCTCATGGAGCAATTTGGAATACACTGCTGATTGCCTCTGAATAGAAATCCTTAGTAGATCATGTAATCTATCCAAGGGCTCCGATATCTGAGAACTGGATTCTCAGCTGCTTCATACGCTTCTCCAAAATCTGCATCTCCTGCGTACATGTCCCTGAGATTTTCAAAACCCAATGTTTTGACTCATAACTCCTGCAGCAACAAACATTTCCTACTCAAAGCATCAGCCACTTTGTTAGCAGTACCTGAAATGTGTTTAATCACAAACGTGAAATTATGCATATACTCTACCCATTTTGCATGTTTCTGATTCAACTTCTCCTATTGAGTCACAAACTGTAATGCATGATTATCATTGTACAAAATGAATTCTTTTGGGATCAAGTAATGCCTCCACTTCTTCAACGCCTGTATGATAGCATAGAATTATTTATCATACGTGGAGTATTTCAGCTTCGCTTCATCCAACTTCTCGCTGAAATATGCAACTGGTCTGTCATCCTGACTTAAGACCGCTCTTATGGCATACCCACTGGCATCACATTTCACCTGAAATGTCTTTTGAAAATTAGGCAACACCAACACTGGTTTCTCTGTGATCTTTCTCTTCAACAGATTGAAGCTCTTCTCAGCCTCCATTGTCCAATGAAACGTCTTATGCCGCTTCTTCACTGTGTCCATCATCGCTGTGCTAATTCCACTGAAATTCTTGATGAATTTCCTGTAGAAACTAGCCAAACCATGGAAACTTCTCACCTCGAACACATTTCTCGGTGATGGCCAATTCTTAATCACTTCCACCTTATCCTGATCCATCCTCAACTCATTAGTTGAAATAACAAAACCCAAATAGATGAGTTGTGTCTTCATAAATGAGGACTTCTTCATATTAATCAACAGCTTCTCCTACTGTAGCTTCCTCATCACAATGGCCAAATGATTCAGGTGTTCAGCCTCTGACTTACTATAAATCAATATATCGTCCAAATAAACAATGACGAACTTCCCGATGAATTCCCGCAGGACTTCATTCATCAACCTCATAAAGGTACTTGGTGCATTTGTCAAGCCAAATGGCATGACTAGCCATTCATACAAACCCTCGTTTGTCTTGAACGTTGTTTTCCACTCGTCGCCTTCCCTCATGCAAATTTGGTGGTATCCGCTTTTCAAATCAATCTTTGAAAAATAATTTTCCCCACTCAGGCAATCCATCAGATCATCCATTCTCGGCAGTGGAAATCTGTACCTGATGGTTATCTTGTTGATCTCTCTTGAGTCGGTGTACATCCTCCAGCCTCCGTCTTTCTTCGGACTGAGCACTGTTGGAACAACACACGGACTCAAGCTTTGCCTGACCAATCCTTTGTCCATCAAATCTTGGACTTGTCTTTTTACTTCCTCATTCTCTTGCAGTGTCAACCTATACGCGGCTTTATTTGGAAAACTTGCTCCTGGTACAAGGTCTATGTGATGACTCACACTTCTCATTGGTGGCAACGAATGGGGTAATTTGTCCACGATGATGTCAGCAAACTCTTCCAACAGTTCCTGAACCTCAACTGGTAGATCATCCACTCTTGTGCTAGTCAGAACAATCCTCGGTTTTCTGACCACAAAGAATTGTGGATCTTCTTTCTTCTCCATTTCTGTAAGAAGTTCCTTCCCACTCATGAGAAGTATTGTGTTGTTTACTTCCGGCTTCACCTCTTTATCCTTTATCGGAAGCAATGTATGGGTTCTCCCATTCTTCTCCAGTGTATATGTGTTCATTCTCCCATCATGAATCACATTTCTGTCATATTGCCATGGTCTACCCAGCAATAAATGACATACATCCATGGGAATAACATCACACAGAATTTTATCATTATATCCCCCTATTTTGAACTCAACCAAGCATTGTTTAGTAACAGTTACCTGGTGTCCTTTTTGTAGCCATGAAACTTTATATGGACTCGAGTGATCAGTCGTCTCCAGCTCTAGTTTCTCCACCATCTCAGTTGAAACGAGATTATCGGTGCTACCGCTGTCCACAATGACCTTGCACTTCCTGTCTTTGGCCTTGCAAGATGTTCTCAATAGTCTGGTCCTTTGCACTGAGCTTTCTACCCCCTTCTCAGGTGTCAAAAGGACTTTATTCATCCCAATCGATCTTCTGCTTTCTGCGTCTTTTGACTCAGCATCACGCCTCTGCGCTTCAGTGATGTGAGCTTCCCCTGCTTCCTTCTTTTTCTCTGGACACTCATATGACTTGTGCCCATTCTTTCCACATGTGAAACATGTGATTACTCCACCTCTTCCTCTACCTCACCCTCTAGTACGAGGAAGAGTGTTTTCATCAGCATAATCCCCTCGCAAATCATTTTGTTGTCCTCTCTACTCAACATATGGTTGCCTCTATTGTGAGGTTCCACCTCTTTCAAATTTACCCTGAGGTTTCTTCCATTCCTCTTTGGGCTTCTGGAATTTCTCTTGGGCAATTGCTTTGCCTCTTGGCTGGCTTCTGCCTCACCCTCGCTGACCTTGCTTATGGATCAGCTTCTCTTCGTCTTTCAAAGCCAATTGGTAAGCATCTTCCACCGTTCGGATGGTTAGCATGCTTAATTCATCCTGAATGTCATATCTCAGACCATTCAAGTATCTCGCAACCTTCTCATCATCGCTCTCCCAATGACCTACTCTGATGTTCACTCGATAGAACTCTTCAGTATATTCCTTGACTGTTATCAGTTTCTGTCTTAGGTTCTGCATTCGCCTGAACAGTGTAATTTGATAATCCCTTGGGATGAACTTCGCCTTCATCTTCGCGATCATTCGATCCCAGCTTTTTATCTTTTGCTTGCCTTTGCAGCGTCTGTCAACTTGTATCTCATCCCACCAAAATGCTACATGTCCCTTCAAGCACATAACTGCATGCTTGACTTTCTTATCTTCTTCCACATCTTCATAATCGAAGTATGTGTCAAGATCTCTAATCTAATCTAGCAGCTCTTCTACATCCAGATTTCCTTCATAGACTGGAATGTCCATTTTTTCCTTCGCACCCATCCTTGCGATGGATTTGATCAACCACTTGATTGATGCATCTTCTTCTGTGACCTCTTCTTCGTTTCCAGCTTCCTCTTCAACTTTGGAATCACTAAGATCCCCAGCATCAAATACGCGTCTTTGTGTTGTCTCCATCTCCTCAAGCCTTGCTCTGAGATCTCTCATCTGCCGCTCCATTTCTGGATTTCCTACCGGCCTACCTCTTCTTCGCACCTCCCTGTCTTCTGGGTCCGGTGACTTCCTTTCTCTTTTGGGCGGCATGATGAATCTCTTTCTCTGCTACAGAAAGCAAAGAATTCCCGCTCTAATACCACTATGACGCAACCGCACCCCTCGGAGCACGATCGCTTCAACAGGACCTTCCTTTCTCTCTCGGCCCGAAGAACGTAATGTTCTTCTATTCCCTTATCGGAATGTCTACCCACAGATTCTTCCTTCCTCAATCCCCTTTTCTGCACTCGGAGGATCGAAACTTCACTGCTTCACGAATTCACTATCAATTTTCTAGGTCTTCAAAACCCCGAGACCCAATGCGCCAGTCAACCACTGACTTTCTTCCTCCTCTGTCAGGACTTCCCTCTATCGTGCCTCGTGACTCGCGACTCTAAACAATTGGATTTCCAATCTCCGATACGCGATAAGCCGAGATGCCGAAAACCGCGGTCTCGCTCCCTCGCGACTTCGCCACTCACGAGACCAATTAATTCCTCCCTCGACTCCCGAGGCCTGAGACACCGGTACCTCCGATAGTTTACGCCACCTGTCTTCCACTATCACCTATGGCCCACACTGCTTATGTGGTTGTAAAAATGTCGCACCTCGCACTCTCATGACTTCTGTTGTGTAAAGTTGGAGTCTTACCTCACGAACTTTCGATCTGTCAATCCACGAGTAGAATCAACGCTCCTCGTGATCCCGATCGATGACTCCTACTCCACCAAGTGTCAAACCTTTCCACGCTTGCGCTGTAACCTTTCTTGCTCCTCCACAAGATCCAACGTCCCACGGAACTTCACGAAATCTCCCAGAGAATTTCGTCCGTCCGTTTCTTCCCTATCGAATCCACGAAAGGATGAGTCGTTCCTTCCACAGAACTTGTCACCCTGCATGCAAACCTGCGGCGTTCTTTGTAACCTTAAAGGCACAACTTTCTTCCACTGCCCTTCAACAACTCTGAAGGCCTATCCCTCCTTATATTTTCTCACAGCTTTCGAGTCCCTTTTGGAAACTCCTTGCACGCACTCCTTGCGGCAAATCTTCAAACATGACTAAGTGTCGAAGTCTTCGATCCTGCGCACTCCTACAGCAGAAATCCTTCAATCCTTTTGTTTAGAATCGCAACTCTAAGTCTTTGTCCAGCCTGTGCATGCCTTGCATGGCTCCGGTGCCAAATCTGCACTTCTGAGAACTTAGAACAAAAGTTATCTCTATCTGAACCCTTCTGTCAATGCACTCCTTGCGGATGATTCAACTGCACTCCTTGCAGGAATTCTCTGGTTCAAGATAGAGAAACAATTGAAACTAACTCCTTGTTCTCACAGATTTCAATTCAACCATGAAATCACATACACAGCATATAAAATCAAATGTATGACAAGAAGCAAACATTCATGAGCATAATATCAAAAATACATAGAGAATAACACAACCATGGAATTGAATCAAAGCTTTTCTATTAATTCAATGTCTGTACATGGAGGTTCTTCATACACTTCTCTGCATGCTCTTCTCTTCAATACTGCTTCATAACAATACAATTTACAAAGGAGGGTGTCTATATCCCGTTTCCCTCTCCAGCTCTAAAGCTATCAAATCTAAATTAAATTCCTACCTATCTTTACATTAACTATCTTAAATGCCTCATCTACCTAAGGACGTGAGCTATCCACCCAAGGTCCATTACAATATACAAAGTGTTCTTTCATAAATGTCCTCATTAAAGACTCACGCAATAATCTCAAGGTGAAATTCAAAAAGAAATTTGCTGGCTTGTCCAGCTGTCCTCTGCTTTCGCGCTGGCTCGCTTGACGTGGGCGATTCTCCTGCATCATTCATTTGTAGATTCCTCTTGCAAAACCTCTATTTTTCTACTTCTTCTTCTTGTTTCTTTTTTTCTTTGAATTCTAGATTTTCCTCATCTTGTTTTTTTTGTTCCCCAACAATTTGATGTTGCTATTCTTATTCTTTCTTCCTAGTCTTTGTTAAGTTTTGAGCTATTATTAGGTTTCCTTTCAATTTACTAGATAACAATAGCATAGGTAGGATCACTGAAAGGAACAAAACCACAAGATACACAACATTTATCCTGGGAAACCCTCATGGGGGAGAAAACCCAGCAAAAAATTCCTTAATATAGATAACCAATATAATGCCAAGACAATAAACCAAAACACTAGAGAATATCCAACACTGAGCAATGTGCCTCTCTCTTCCATCTTCTCCCAACTGCAGCTACCAAACTTGCACACTTGATGAGCGAATGAGTGAGTGAGATAATGAGGCATTGGCTTCCTTTATTTATACAAGCTGGCAAACGCTCAAAAGGTTTCCCTTCACTGGAGCAGGACCGAATTGTCTTCTTAGTGGTTAAAACCACTTTAATTAGGTCTTGGGGGCGACTTCTTAATTTTCATAATACAATTAGGGTTTGACCAATCCGCAAAAGGGGATTTGGTCAATTATAATGCCCGACATGATCAATCCAAAAAAAGGGGATTGATCAGATGAATAATAACTCAATAATAAATAGAATACTCTTTGCAGTTATAATATTTCAACTCTCCCCCTTAACAAGAAGGGTATTATACAACATTATCAGGAGAGAGAGAGGGAAACAACATCAAGAACATATAGAACACTGACTGGCATATCTATAAATCATCGGAAGTTTTTCTCATCATCATCGTTCACGGCATGGAGGTGGAGTGGCATAATCATCCTCATCAGCATGAGGCTAGAGTATCATCATCAACATCTTCATCAAGACAAGAAGCTGAAGTGGCATCATCATTATCATCTTTAGCAAGAAGCTGAAGTGGCATCATCATTATCTGCATCAACATGGATTATAATAACACTAATACATCATCATTATCAATAGCAATGTGAGGCTAATGCAACATCAACAACAACATCATCACAACATGAAGGCTGGAGCATCAACAACATTAGCACTAGGTTGGAAATCTTCAGCATGAAGCTAGCATCTCAACAACATCAGCACTAAGCTGGAAATATTCAGCACAAAGATGGCATCTCAACAACATTAGCACGAAGCTGGAAATCTTCAGCACAAAGTTGGCATCACAACAACATCAGCACAAAGCTGGAAATATTCAACACAAGGTTGGCATCACAACAACATCATATGAAATAGAATGAGGCAGGTGCAAAAATATTTTGTGGTACTCTAATAGTCCCTAAGGGGCTTCCCAAGAATCAAAATATTCCCTAGGATATAAAATCCTAACGGAGCTACCACATGGTATTCTGACAGGTCATCCTTACCAGACAATTCGGATCTACCCAGGAATCATAAGATTCCCTGGGATTATAAAAATCCTAACAGAGCTACCACTACTGACCAAAGATAGCATACACATGCACAAGTAATTTGACAGTCTGTCCTTATGGACCTTCAGGATCTGTCCAGGGATGATCAGTCCCCTAAGATATAAAATCCTAACTGAACTACCTGTTGTTGGTCAGGATACCATAGTATCATCATCATTACTCCCCCTTTCGAGGGAGGTCCTTTCAGACGATACCAAACTTGTCTTGAAATTATTTTAACTTTACACGAGACAAAGGCTTGGTCTGCAACCTGCTCATCTATGCCAACATATTGGAGCTTTAAATATCCCCTCTGCATCATATCATGAATGAAGTGATAATGGATCTATATGTGCTTTGAGTCATCATGGAACACATACTTCTCCATCATCTTTATACAACTCTGGTTATCACATAGAATCACGGTGGCTTCCATCTCCATATCAAATAGATTTGTCAACAACATGTGAAACAATATGGATTCACCACTGGCGGAACATGCAGCAATATATTCCTCTTATGTTGTGCTGAGAACAATAATTGATTTCTTCCTACTCTACTATGAGATCATGGCTGACCCCAGACTGAAACAACATCCTGAGGTGCTCTTTCTGTCAGAGACACTTCCAGCTCAATCTGAATCGGTATAACCACTCGGTCTGAAGTCATGATCTCTAGTATAACAGAGACCAAAACCCAACGTACCCTTAAGGTATCTCATCACAAGTTTTGCATCATCAAGGTGAACATGTCTAGGTTCTACCAGAGACTAACACAAGAAAAAAACATATATCTAGCCTGGTATCTGTCAGACATATCACCGAACCAATAATATGTTTGTACAGAGTATCATCAAGCAATTCTGATGAGGTATCTACCAGGAGCTTCAACTTTGTTTCCATGGGTGTGTACATGGATTGAAATTTCAACATGTCAAACCTCTTCATTATTTCAACTGTATACTTCCCTTGGTAAAGGAATATCTTCTCTGGGCTCTACCAAACTTCGAGACCTAAGTAATAATGCATTAGATTTTTCATCAAACTCAGTAGCGAGCTTCTTCTATAATCTGTGATGAGATTTTCTTCATCTTGTCAAGGATACATCATCTACATATAGTATCAACATCATTGGATCATCATTCATTACCTTGAGGAAAAGGTTAGAATCATCTTTACTCTTGGTAAAGCCCAAGATCGTCAGGAAACTTCCAATTTTTCCATATCAAGCTCTAGGAGCTTGCTTCAACTTGCAGACATGAGTCTTTCTATCTTCAACTTCAAATCAAATTTTCACATCACTTTGTACCAACCTGGTACACTTTCTTAGCTGCAACTCAATATGCACAATCATGTGCTAGCTCTATGTGCTTTTTGTAAATCATTATCTATCTCAGTTCCTAAGAGTATGCCATCTCCTCTTTATGCAATTGTTCCTTCTGGAACTGGGAATCTGCACCTGTAGTTGCTCTGAAGCTAAGAATGGCTACTCCATTCTCATGGTGACTATTGAAATCTTAGAGTAACTCCTCTACTTTATCACGACAACAAATTCATCTGAAACTCAGAGTGGATCAGTAACTAATATTGAAGGTAGCTCTTCTTCTTTCATGGAGGTAACTCTATCTTCTATTGTAGTCATGTCTCCATGACCCAACTAATGTATTGCACCAACTTCCACTTAATTTTAAATATGGGGATTTATCCCCATGTATCTCATACTATATATGAATCATGGTTGTTCTAGTCATCTTCATGAATACTTCAATTACTGGAGTAAGTGTCTCATCATAGTCTTCTCCCCCTTGTCGGGAGAATCCTATGGACACACATCAAGATTTGTACATCTGCAACATGATTGATCTGTTAGATCAATCTTAGGAGTCAATACTAACTTCTCTTCTAGTCTCACGAAAAAATCCATATCCCAGTCTTTCTGACTGGCTTCCTTCTCTGTCACTAAAACAAGGGAATATTCCCAAGAGATTTCATATCTCCTAGAAGTCTCTGAAGCTATGATCTAGTCTTCTCACGGAATCAGTCTCCTAGTCTTGGAAGATGTCTCTTCATCTGATCCTTTATGAGATCAGGCTTACTCTTGATTTATTCTGAGTCTACAAGGACTTCATCATCTCGTATAGAGTATACTTGGTGTTGAATACCAAGTCTAAATATGAAAAGTTGAGTCATACTTAAAATGATTTTTGCTTCCCATCAAGGTGGCTTCATTATCCTTTGACCAAGTCTTCTGTGAGTTATGTTCTAATGTTTGGTTATCTTTGGATCCTTCTGATCCTTACATTCAATATCCATATGAGATACTCTGGATCTCAAAAATAGCTCCGTCTTCATCTTCTTTGGTACATGAATGTATATGGTCATGTACATAGTCTGCTTCATGTCTCATCTAATATGTTGCCTTCTGCAACCTTCACTATAGCTTCCTTAGGGAGCCTATGACCTACCTAGAACAACGACAACTAAGAATAATACTCTTTATAATAATAATAAAGAAAAGGTGAGAACAATCACCACAATAGCTCCTTTAAAGATATCACTTGTGACCTGCCTGCAACAAGGGTTAAAGGTAAGAAATACAATACTAAAAGAAACACTCTTCTAGTGTTGTGATCAATCATTCCTCCATGGTAACCTAGAGACAAACCAAGAAGTTTCTCCTGGAGGAGATGTTAGTTATATATGGTACGTGATCACACTAAGCATTTACCTCAATATGCTCACATTCTACCAAGTATAAAACTTTTCAAATATTGTTATCTCGACTATAGTTTTTACTGTAACATGAGGTAGTTATCAAACTTGACATGTACAAGTTTGAATCTTATCAAATTTAATCAATCAAACCTGGAACCTAGAGTCTTGTCCTCAAGAATGAGTGTGTCTCTTTTCTTCCAAGTCTCCTTCACTCAGGATGACAAGTGCTTTATTCAACCTATCTTATGTACTAAGGAAATATGCTATCTTGACATAAATCTAAGTTAGAGAATAAACTCTATAAACTCAACTTTAATCAACCTGGGGTGCATTAGTCTTTTGAATATGTTGGATTTGAGATCCTTCTGGATCTAAGATAGGATATCCTTTCTCTTGCAAGTACCCCTTAGAATAATATAGTTGAAACATATGTAAGTACATACCTTTGATAGTATCAGTGGGTGGTGGTACCATCTGACAGCAGTGGTGATAGGTAAAAAACCTTCAAAACTTCAAAGGTGTTTCAACTTTAAGGTTGGCCAACACTTTACAAAATATTTCACTGCAAATGGAACTAGAGTTGTAACTGCAACTTATACTGCAACTGGTACTTTAACTCTAACTTAGGGTTTTATGAGAAAACCCAAATTTTTGAAACTTCAAATTTTGAAATTTTGATCCAAGGGCTAGATGCCATGAGCTGAGGTGAGTAAGTTGGTGCAGTCATATTTCTGAAAATCCAAATTTTACCCCTTGAAACTGAGCTTGTGGAAATATGGACTGGTACTTCTGGTATTGATTATGGTTTCCTGGATTTTCTGGTTTCTGGTTTTTTGGTACTTCTAGTTTTCAGGTTTTTTGGTACCAGTAAAAAAATAGGGTTTGACTTTTCGGAGGCTCTATCCACTGAAAAGGTGTGCTCAAGATGCCAAAATATTCACTAGGGTAGGGTGCACTTTTCTAGATGGTTTTTAGGAAAAAATCCTCTCCAACAAAAGACCTAATTTTCTTGTACGACAACAATGACGTTTTTTATTTATCTAGTGAAAGATGCTCTCTCCATTTTAGCTCTGATACCATGTTAAGTTTTGAGATATTATGATCAGAATCTGGACCAGGGGTCAAATTTTAGCTCAAAAATCAATGTTCTCGTAATTGCCTCAAAACGATCGAGAGCATAGCCCTCTTCATCACGAATCCAACGCAACTCATTTTGTCTCAAACGGACGTCAGGAACGAAAGATATCGTGATCTGTTCGAATCGTCAAATAGGCAAAGAAAAGGACGTTGACTGGGTAGTCCATACAGGTTGACGTGGTAGAGACCGTACATGTGACCTGGCATGAAGTACGCTGACAGGGAAGCTGGTGACATGGCAGTCATCTATTGGTAGATGTGATCTAATCACAATGCAACACGTGGCATGGTTTTGGCAAATGGTAAGGTGCCACGTGGCCCAGTCATGGGCTGCCACGTGGCACCCCTTTATTGGTTGTTGGTTTGTTTGATAAAATATATTGGAGTCTGTGGGGTTTGACCCCCGGAACTCCCCACCATGTAACGCCTTCACAAATCCGCCTGACCATTGTACCACCACTTGTTCCTTATTGTATGAATGGGTTTAAAACTATTTAAGTTTGCTATAATGTTAAGTTGGTGGGGGGTCGGGCCGAGGTTTAGCCCCGACCCACGGTTGTATTGCGTGTATCATACGACCACCATGTAAAGTGGCGCAGAAATGCATATTTGAAATGGATTCCAACCCTTGGTCTTATACAACATCACATGCGACCACCGTTTGAATACACGGAGTTTTTGGTGCACCTTTCAACAGTTAGCCCCTGGTCACACTATTATGGCATATGCCCATACTCTCCAACGGCGTGCGCGTGCAGGATTTGTGTTGAGGTTTAAACCATGGTTCTATTGTGTGGTATGTGACCATTGTATACACAGAGAATGGGGTTTTAAACGTGTAACCCACGGTTTTATTGCGTTTCACATATGACCTTAACTTATATTTCGATTGTTGCGCGCATGGGGATTTGATATTTGAATGTTAGCCCTGGTCCTATACACAAATAACATATGACCATGCCTATTGGTAAATGGCGTGCGCGGGGGTGTTTCAAATTTAGCTCGTGGTTTCATGTGTTGTATCCATGTGACCACACTACATGGGAATGCGCACGGATTTAAGTTTTGGGTTTTTGTTTTGGTTTTTAAAAAATAGTCATACAAACCTATGCGCCCGCCACTTGTCAAGCCCAAATTTAACCAAAGAATGGGAGCCTAACTTTGCGCCCAACACCTACAGGATTCGAGGGCTTAGTTCCCTAACGGTTCGACAATTTGGCATGTTTTGTGGAGATGCACATGGGTGCTGGGTTTAGGAATGGGAAACACTCAGAAGCCAGGTTACTCACACACAGGTGCGATATGGCAAACCAGAGACACCAAGCTTGAAGGAGGAAAATGGCAGGAGGCCTAACTTCTTCATTTTTTGGCCAAATGAGGTGACGAAAAATCCCAGCTAGGGGTTTTTGGATGTTTTGAATCCATTGGCACTGTTTTTACATCCATTCGAAGACTTCTTTTGCAGGTTTTTCACCATTGAAGTTTGAGGAAGCTCCAGGGAGCTTGAAGCCCTCATTGTTTGAGGCCATGCTCAGATGAGCCCTAGTCTATTTTCTGTGACTGAATAGTCATTTTTGACTAATTGTTATGCTCTGAATACATTGGGATAGGTTTCAAATCCATTGGAGGACTTTTACAGGTGTTTTTTCCACAGAGAAGCTTAGGGAAGCTTAAAGGCCACATGTAGAAGAGGTCATGACTGGATGAGCCAAGATCCATTTTCAGAGTTTTATTAGTCATTTTTGGGGTTTTTATGTATTCTGAACCTAATGGTACAGTCTTTAAATCCATTGGAGTTGAGCATCATATTGTAAAAGAACATTTGACAAACTAATCCCAGAGAGCCAAGTCCATTGAAGGAGACTCAAGGAGATGTAGCCCAGAGAGGGGTGAACTCCTTTATCATCTTGTTATTGTTGTGAGTTTGATGGGTTATTTGTTGCAATTTATGTTGCTGTGTATTTGTTTAAAGCACAAATTTAACCATTTAAAAGAACATTTCCTCACACATGAACATTGAAAAGAAGAAGCATGAACTTAACACATAAATCATCTTGCATATTTTAACACATGAAGCAAGGTCCTATAAGGTTTATTTTATTGAGTTAGAGGGTGCTTGCATAGCATAACAAGTCAGCCTTCTATTTTCAGATCAGATGGTATCAAAGCACTAGTTTGTTTTGCTCATGTATTTTCCATTGATAGCTTGAGATTTAGCTGTTGGTATTTGTGCAAGTTTTGTGTTGAAGTTTGATATCTTGCAAGGATGGAGGAAGCTTCAAACATTGATAGTTCCCATACATCTTCATTATCCAAGTTCCTTGACAAAGATATGTTGAAGGAGTTGCTAACCATGAAAGATATGGTACAAGAGTTGTGGGAAGATAGAGAAGGGAGCATTGTCCTTCAAGAGCAGTTGATGGCCATGAAGGAGGAGAAAGACCAACTTCTTGAAAAGTTGCATGAGATGGAGACTCAAATCCATGAGGAAAAGGAAACCATTACCAAGTACATGCATGAACATGAGGTATGTAATGTTAGTTTATCTTCAAATTCCTCTCAAGAAGAATGCTTTGGTGTTTTTGAAAATCACACAAGAAGAATAGGGTCCAAGTTATTGTTAAAAATGGGCTATGAAGGTAAAGGGTTAGGAAAGCATGCACAAGGCATTGTTGAGCCTATTGTTGTTGAAGAGAGACCTAAGTATTGTGCTCTTGGATATGAACAAAGAGATGGAGCAAATTCCAAAGTTGAGGAGACAAGGGAAAAAGTTTCAAGAACAAATTTTGTTTCAAGTTCACCTTCTCAAGAAGGCCTTAAAGGTGAAAGTTCAAGAACTTATGTTGAAAGTTCAATCTCTTCAACATGCAAAGCTTGTATTCAAGATGAATGCAAATGTGTGAAACAAAAGAGTTGTGATAGCCATGAGGACAAGAACAGATTTGTTGGTCTTCAAAAGAGAGCTTGCAACTCTTCAAATTCACCTCCTCAAAGAGGCAATAAAGGTGAATGTTCAAGGTATAATTCTGCTTATCATTCAGTTGCTTTTGATTATGTTAAGCATGATAAATTTGCATGTAAAAATGGAAGAAAAAGTCCATGTACATATTGCGGTTTATATAACCATCATGTTTCAAAATGTTCGAAAATATTGACTACTTTCAGGAAACTTTCCAAGCAAAGGAAACTTGAAAAGAGCATGCAAAAGAGTTGCACTCATTGCAAGAAGAGGGGTCATCTCATTGACCAATGTTGGACATTGCATCCAACCACTCATCCACAGCACAAGAAGCAGTTGGATAAAAAGATTGGCAAGAATGGAAGAGGAGATTCCATCATTGATGTGAGTCAAGATGATCCACAAGAAGACGATTTTCAGCAGAAAAATTCACCATTGAGTTGGCTTGGTAAGAAATGGTTAGATTTCTTCAATAAGTAAGGCTTGCATTTTTTCTGTTGTAGATGCACATTTCAGCCTTATCTTTTCTTTTTTGTTGAAGTTTGACAAGTTGCAGCAGTTTATCATAACTTGTAAGATGCAAGTTTGCATGTGAATGCATTTCTTTTGAATGCATTCTTGTGTTATACAACTTCATCAGGAGGATGTAAAAGAGGAGTATGATGCTCATTTTGTTACAGCCATATATATTTTTCATATTCAGCTCTTATGTACCCATGTGTTTCAGGTTTATGTGCTTATGTTTGTACGGAAAGGAGAGTTGAAGAGCTTTGCAAATGCATTTGTTTTTGTGTGTGCGTAAACAATGAACTTGTTGATAGTTCATCATGAATGATTCATGATTGTAACATGATTGTTTATCATGTTTGTTGAATTGTCATTTTGGAAGGTTGATATGTTCCAAATGAGTTTCGACTTGTGTCGATGATTGTCTGACGACTATGTTGTGTCGATCATGTTTTTCGACTTGTGTCGATGATTGTCTGACGACTATGTTGTGTCGATCATGTTTTTCGACTTGTGTTTAGTCGATGGTGTTTGTTGGCTTGTGAGTCAATTTTGAGTACACCAAGATGCAGGAAAACGCCATGTGCTTTGATGAAGTACAATATGCAATAGTTAGTTGAAGAGAAAAAAGACTTTGTTGGCATCATTTTCAGTCTTGTATCAATTTGTTTTCAAGATTGATGGTTTTCTTGGCTTGTGACAAGATGTCGCAGGAAAGTTTTTGCAGCCATTGGAGAGCGGATTGTGTTGACGCCAAAGAGTTCACAAGAGGGACTTGATTCTCAGTGGGAAGGTTGGCAGTCTTCCAAGCACAAAGAGAACAGTGGGTCAGCAGCACCCAGAGAACAGTGGTTGAAGGACATAGCCAGTTGCAGTGCAAGGCATGTCAAAGTATCCAGGTGATTGTCGAAAAGACTTTTCAAGTAGAATCAGTTGATAGAAATTGAAAGCAAAAGAGTATTGAAGCTCCGATAGATAATCATAAGATTTTGTGGGTCCAAAAGCCTTTCAGTGGGAAGGTGTGATCAGAATCTGGACCAGGGGTCAAATTTTAGCTCAAAAATCAACATTCTCGGAATTTCCTCAAAACGAATGAGAGCATAGCCCTCTTCATCATGAATCCAACGCAACTCATTTTGTCTCAAACAGACATCGGGAGCGAAAGATATCGCGATCTGTTCGAATCGTCAAACAGGCAAAAAAAAGGACGCTGACTGGGCAGTCCGTACAGGCTGACGTGGTAGAGGTCGTACATGTGACATGGTGTGAAGTACACTGATAGGGTAGCTGGTGATGTGGCATTCATCTATTGGTAGATGTGATCTAATCGCAATGCGACACATGGCATGGTTTTGGCAAATGGTAAGGTGCCACGTGGCCCAGTCATGGGATGCCATGTGGCACCCTTTTATTGGTTGTTGGTTTGTTTGATAAAATATATTGGAGTCCGTGGGGTTCGACCCGCGGACCTCCCCACCATGTAACGCCTTCACAAATCCACTCGACCATTGTACCACCGCTTGTTCCTTATTGCATGAATGGGTTTAAAACTATTTAAGTTTGCTATAATGTTATGTTGGCGGGGGCTCGAGCCGGGGTTTAGCCCCGGCCCATGGTTGTATTGCATGTATCATACGACCACCATGTAAAGTGGCACGAGAATGCATATTTGAAATGGATTCCAGCCCTTGGTCTTATACAACATCACATTCGACCACCATTTGAATACATGGAGTTTTTGGCACACCTTTCAACAGTTAGCCCCCGGTCACACTATTATGGCATATGCCCATACTCTCCAACGGTGCACGCGCAGGATTTGTGTTGAGGTTTAAACCATGGTTCTATTGTGTGGTATGTGACCACTGTATAAACAGAGCGCGGGGTTTTAAACGTGTAACCCATGGTTTTATTGCATTTCACATATGACCTTAACTTATATTTTGACTGTTGCGCGCGTGGGGATTTGATATTTGAAAGTTAGCCCCGATCCTATACACAAATAACATATGACCATGCCTGTTGGTAAATGGCGCGCGCGGGGGTGTTTCAAATTTAGCCCGTGGTTTCATGTGTTGTATCCATGTGACCACACTACACGGCAATGTGCGTGGATTTAAGTTTTGGGTTTTCGTTTTGGTTTTTAAAAAATGGTCATACAAACCTATGCACCCGCCACTTGTCAAGCCCAGATTTAACCAAATAACGGGAGCCTAACTTTGCGCTGGGACGAGACCACATGGCCCCCATGCACCCAACACCTCCGGGATTTGGGGGCTTAGTTCCCTAACGGTTCGAAAATTTGGTGCATTTTGTGGAGATGCGTGTGGGTGCTGGGTTTAGGCACAGGAAACACTCAGAAGCTAGGTTACTCACACACAGGTGCGATATGGCGAACCAGAGACAGCAAGCTTGAAGGAGGAAAATGGCAGGAGGCCTAACTTCTTCATTTTTTGGCCAAATGAGGTGCTGAAAAAGCCCAGCTATGGGTTTTTGGATGTTCTGAATCCATTGGCACTTTTTTTACATCCATTTGAAGACTTATTTTGTAGGTTTTTTACCATTGAAGTTTGAGGAAGCTCCAGGGAGCTTGAAGCCCTCATTGTTTGAGGCCATGCTCAGATGAGCCCTAGTCTATTTTCCGTGACTGAATAGCCATTTTTGACTAATTGTTATGCTCTGAACACATTGGGATAGGTTTCAGATCCATTGGAGGACTTTTACAGGTATTTTTTCCACAGAGAAGCTCAGGGAAGCTTAAAGGCCACATGTAGAAGAGATCATGAATGGATGAGCCAAGATCCATTTTCAGAGTTTTATTAGTCATTTTTGGGGTTTTTATGTATTCTGAACCCAATGGTACAGTCTGTAAATCCATTGGAGTTGAGAATCATATTGTAAAAGAACATTTGACAAACTAATCCCAGAGAGCCAAGTCCATTGAAGGAGGCTCAAGGAGATGTAGCCCAGAGAGGGGTGAACTCCTTTATCATCTTGGTATTATTGTGAGTTTGATGGGTTATTTGTTGCAATTTATGTTGCTATGTATTTGTTTAAAGCACAAATTTAACCATTTAAAAGAACATTTCCTCACACATGAACATTGAAAAGAAGAAGCATGAACTTAACAGATAAATCATCTTGCATATTTTAACACATGAAGCAAGGTCCTGTAAGGTTTCTTTTATTGAGGTAGAGGGTGTTTGCATAGCATAACAACTTATCCTTCTATTTTTAGATCATATTATTAGGTTTCTTTTCAATTTACTAGATAACAATAGCATAGGTAGGATCACTAAGAGAAACAGAATCACAAGATACAAAAAAATTATCCCGGGAAACCCTCATGGGGGAGAAAACACAGCAGAAACTTCCTTAATATAGATAGCCAATACAATGTCAAGACAATAAACCAAAACACTAGAGAATATCCAACACTGAGCAATGTTCCTCTCTCTTCCTTCTTCTCCCAATTACAGCTACCAAACGTGCGCACTTGATGAGCGAATGAGTGAGTGAGATAATGAGGCATTGGCTTCCTTTATTTATACAAGTTGGCAGGCGCTGGAAAGGAGTCTCTTAACTGGGCAAAGCCAAATTGTCTTCTTAGTGGTTAAAACCACTTTAATTAGGCCTGGGGGGCGACTTTTTAATTTGCATAATACAATTAGGGTTTGACCAATCCACAAAAGGGGATTTGGTCAATTACAATGTCCGACATGATCAATCCACAAAAAGGGGATTGATCAGATGAATAATAACTCAATAATAAATAGAATACTCTTTGTAGTTACAATATTTCAATAGTCTCTTCTTCTCGCTAAGCCTTCTCTTTGACTGACTTCCTTTCTAATTACTCCCTTTCTCATCGCTTCTTCTTGGATTCTTGCAAATTGTTATTTATTTGTTCTACTTCAGCAACCTTCCTCATTGTTTCCAATTCTTCTTGAGCAACAACTTATTCTTGTTATCTTCTCAACTCCTCTTCAATTTTCCTCTAGAATTCTTGCTCGTGTTGTAGCATCACCTGCTGATCTTGAATAACCTTCAACTCTGATTCTTCTTTCAACCTAATTTCTTCCATCCTTCTAGATTCTTCCACTTCTCTTTCAACTCTCACAATAGCTAATCCCAATCATGAGAATTTTCAAAGAACAATTCATCTTCCCATCACTCATGACTATATGGCTAAGTTAAAGATATTAAATCATGGTTCTTAGCCACCAGGGCTTTGGGGTCATGCCTTCTAAATTTCCCAAGCAAGAATCTGTACTCAATATGACTGGATGCTTCTTGCCTTGTATTCTTCGGGTCTTTTATGAAATGATGACTTAGCTTGGAACCAAAAGGGATAAAGATATTTTTCTTTTATTCTTTTAATAATGAAGCATTTAATCCTTGTAGAAATGTCTAATAGGATGTTTCACCCACAAAAGGCCTATTTGGTACATACTTGAACAAAATATGAGGTGTTGTAGTTGCACCATAAATCCTTATGTGAGTTAGGTCTTGTTGCACTTACGAATTACCGATATGACTTATAAGATTATTTGCATCATCAGGTAATCTGGGGCATTCTCTATAGAAAATGAAGTAATACAATTGTACCAGGAAAAAGTCACAAATTTTTGTATAGGACCTATTGTATTTATTGTCCCATAAAATATGACAATAGATATGTACATGGGCCTATGAATAATTCCAACTAAAGTTAATACATGAAAATATATTTGCATCGCATAAAACATCCAATAAATACAAAGCCATATAAAAGGTAGGCACAACACTAGGATTTTCCTTATCCTTGTGTACTCTCTCAATCATAATATTAAGTTGGTTAGATAAAATCGCTACCCAATTAAATAATGTTCTTGTTGTGTTTACTATGTAAGCTAATGGTACCCATGTATATGTGAACTGATAACAATTTCTCTCTCCATACAATTGACACAACAAATCCATAAGATACATGTAAGGCTCTCTCAAATTTATAATAGCATACCAACTGGTATTTTTATGGAAGAACCTTTTATCTTCCCTCCACTAGCTTGCTAAAGTATTTTCCGCATCATTTTTTTCATAAAAATCATCCATGAAAGGAGTAACTAGCATGACTTCAGGTTTTGGAAACATATAATACCTCTCAAATTCTCAGCTAGGAACGAGCCCACACATTCGCCCTTCTCATCTACAACCATACTCTTCTTTAAATTAGTCTGGTCTATAATCCACACAGTGGCCTCAGAACAAGGGAAGACTGGTGCTCTTTCTCCAAAAAAGTGTGGAAAATATTTTATGATATTCATGAAGACTTTATCATCAATTTCCCTAACCATAAGATCAATATGAGGTATCACCTATGGATATTCTTCTTTTCTTAACTTCAAAAAAAATTCATTCCACCTTGGGAAAGGGTTTTAAGTTCATATGCTTGCTTCAATGTCTTTGAATATTGGTTTTGGTAGATACTCCTCGGGTATAGGGAACTTAATTACAAGAACACATTCTTCTAATGGATCCTCAACCTGTACTAGCTTCCTTTAGGAACCCTCCCCTATTTCTTTCAATTTTCCCTTTGGAGACTTAGCTCGAGTTATCATAGGGGTTCTTCTTGGTGGCATATTTCATGCACCATAATCAATTCAAACCAACATAAATAAAACAATTGTATAAGGATGATACAAAATTTCTTAGATTAATAAATTTTTAATGGAAGTTCTGCTAAATAAAACAAATCTTAGATGAATTTCGAATTAGCAGTCATATCATTGAAACAAAGATTCTGAAACATTTCTTTCATCCAAATTCATCATCTAAAATGAATAGACCTAGTTAAAAATTCAATTTTAGTAACTTATCCATGCTATGCAAATGGGAAAAACAATAAATTGAATTAGGGGAACTAATTTGCATAATCTACCTTGGCTCATGATTATGTTTCCTACATGTGGGGACACGATAAACACAACAATATTACCACACACAATCAATCACACTGGAAATAATAACTCTAGCTCTCAAACCAAGCTCTTATAGGTAGTGAAGTTTTTCAACAACACTTGAATTTCACAAAGTCTAAGATTAATTCATACTCAACATGGTTCAATTGGTTGAAGGATTCAAATTGTATAACAAATGGACAAAATCTTGGTGTTATGATGACAAAATATCTCTAAAATCTTGGTGTTTTGAATTGGTATTCCTTATAGCCATTGTTTTTTATAACTTTGGTCAAGTGTCTCGATTCTTTCTCTATGTGATCATTATCTAAAACTCGGATAGCTTGAGCCACCAGTGTGTTGATGACACCAAGCTTTTGAATGGGGTGGTGATGAGAATTAGCATGAAGATACATGTTTATATGAGTTTTTTTGGGGTATACTTGATGGGAAAGCGGACCACCATTTCTCTTAGAGATCATAAGGATATCAACAAATGGGATGTTATTGTTTTCTTCTATTTCCATTATGACTCTTATGCTCTTAGCTTGATTGTTCAAATGTCGTCTCTTTAAACTTGTCTAGGATTTCTTTTCCATGTGGCCAAATTATGTACATGTTAGCTACAAATATTTTCCTTAGTTGAGGATTGAGAGGAAAGGAATCAATAGATTGTTTTTTAAGCTATTTCATGTACAAATCAATGATTGTCAACAACAGTTTGGATCTTTTTGTGATGCCTTCGATTTGTTCATAAATATTGCCATGAAACCTAAAATGCATTTATTTCAAAAAAAAATTAATAAGATTTGCAAATTCCTCATTTGTGATATCCTTGATTACCTTGATAGCATCATCTAGTATGAGAGTTTTGGTAGATAGTGAGACTACATTGAAGTTGACCAGAGGATTTTGTTCTTCAACTTTTATATTTCTTATTTCTTTGATCACATGAGTAGAGTCTTTAACAAAGGAGTGTGTTTTCCCAACCATAATCATGAGTTTATTTGGAGGTATTTCACTAATTTGTTTGTGGGGGAGCCATAGTATTTACTATGGGTATGAGTGGATAATTTTGTTTGTGAATTTTAGTTAACTGATAGCATGGAGAAACCACATTGTTTTTTTATGTTAGCTTAGCTTTAACTTCTTCATTGAGAGAATTCTTGTTGGCCACTTTCACCTCTTTTGTGATTTTATTTTGGATTCTCTATTGAGTCTTCTATAGCTTTTGTTGGTGGCTTAAGGATTGAAGTTGAATTGTTTTCTATTTGCATTTTGGATTATAGTTGATCACACGTATACACAAATGGATGGAAACTTGAGTATCATTTAAATGATATATAGAAAGACATATAGAATACTTTTCATCTCCTTAAACATTGGTGTAATGGTTCTTCCTCATAGAAGGGGTCTTGCTACAATCATTGTGCATATTTAAGAACTAAATTAAATATAGGAATGATGAATTTTTGGACCCTTGACATACCTCAAAGCATCCACTTCATTACATTTGTTATCCTTATTGTTGCGTAAACATTTGTTACCATTGCATTGATTCATTTCTACCTAGAAGTGGAGGACCATGAACTATTGTGGTGGCACTGACTCTGGGATCCCAAACTAACGAAAAAGGAGAGAATGACTCCCTATTTTACATAATTTCCCAAACACAACACAATGACATGACATAGTAAAGAGAAGTTAACTAAAATATATGTTATGGATTCCTTCAATGGTTACAAAGACCACTAGTTAAGAACATTGCCAAGATTTTCTTGTGAGCATGTGCTAAGTGATAATGCTTGCAAATATGAAGCTTTATCCATTCCCTATTTTAGTTTTCAATAAATAGTAATGGTGATGGAAATTTTCTTAGGGTGGAGAGGTTCTTAATAGGGTTAAGCATGACATTGTTAAGGGGGTACCTTGTCCCACAAACAAGGGGGTCTCATACATGAATTTGGTATTTGTCTAGGTCGTAACCCTAAAATTAGATTATTATTATTATTATTATTATTATTATTATTATTATCAACCAAAGCTATGTATGGTCCTTTAAATGTCGATATAAGGCATTGATTATAAACACTTGGTTGGAACCCAAATCATGAATGTCTTGGTCGTTTCAATTGTGATTGATTGACCTATTTTATCAGATGGAAAGTTGTTTGGGTGATGAAAACTAAGACCACAAAATTTGTTATTTCCTTTGGTAATATCTCCAGTGCAAATGACAATACATGTTTCTAGAATAGGAAATTTTGTTTTGTCTTGATCAGTAGGTGGTGAATTCATTCCAAAGTGCTCTCAATGGGGGTGTTTCCTTCTCATTAAATTATGTGATAGGCATAGAAGCTCACTGTTTTGGGTAGATATTCCTTTTTATATAAAAAAATAAAACAATGGACAATATTGAGTTGATTGTTGTTTTCAATGTTTTTTTTTTTACTTTAGATTAGTTGAATTGTGATCTCCACTAGAAATAGAAATATTCCTTTTCTATAATTTCACATGTAAGCTAGTGGATAAATGAGATCAACCATGAAGAGTGTTTATTTGTTCGTTGCAAGAAATATTATTTCATTTACACTTGTCTCTTCATATACTTTGGATCATCTTTCATTTCCACAACTTTCTTTTGGTTTTTATATTTCTTATCGATGTTCACCAGCCACATCATTTAATGCAATTGTGCTAGGAGTATTCCTTAGGGAGTGTGTAGAAATATTAAATTTCCTTCTTGGAGATAAACATATGTATTATTATGTCATTAACACAGCATAAATCAAGCGAATGCCTATACAAGGTGGTGGAAGATGTTTTGTGCCAATGCCATTTTTATTTATTTATAATAACAATTAAAATTGCATTCCAAAGAAAAGAGAGGAGGGTTGTGACTATACTTGTACAACCTAGTACAAAGGATGGAATTGCCTTACTACTTCTACACACTGATTTTCAACCTTAATATGATCTATGGATGATCGATATGAAAATTCTTTCTTTCATGTAATCCTATATCTAATTACTCGTAAGATTTTAAAATGCTTCATAGATAGCTTGCAAAGCAATATATATTTGAAAAATGTACTTAAGATTCATTTGGAGTGCCCAAGGTTTATCCATATTTGGCTAAACCTTGGGCACTCCAAATGAATCTTGAGTACATTTTCCATTAGATAAAGAGATTTGTTTTGGCTTCATTGGGGTGAGTATTGTATTTTCTCCCCCCTATTCACTATTTGCATTGGTTGCTCTGATTCTGATTGAGTCTGAGGAGTAGGCCACCCCTTCTTATAGTTCTTCGCAAAATGGCTATATTCATGGCACTTATTGCACCTATGGAGATACCTGCAATATATCCCCTAAATATGACACGAATCATCTATATTTAACCTTATTTCATCTAGAAGACCTTTCTTGAGGTTAACTTTTGTGTAGATTCATGCACATGCATTAACATTTTTTTGGTGTTTCCTTATCAATACACTTTCCTATGTCATTTCCTATCACTTGGAAAGTTGGATCATCCTATAAAATGGAGTGGAAAATGAAAGTGATGGAACAACATTGGGTTTTCTACAAGGATGTATTTTTCCAGGTTAAAATTCATTGGCTAGTGGCTTAGTGCTAAAAAGTAGGGTTGTCTTCTAACTATCAAATCATGATCTTCCTTCAATTCAAACATGAAAGTTATGCATCATCTACCGCAAAGAGAAGTTCATAACTCTCTTCATTAGAGGGGCCTAATATTCTAATAGATAGAGTTCAAGAACCTTATGACTTGGCCATTTCTTGATGAACTTCCCCACTAGGTATTTTTCTACAAATAATAGGGATTTTATTCATTGGGAGAAGGGGTTGAGATATTAAATTATGGGACCTCTAGAAGCTTCCTCTCAAAATGCTCATGGAACATTAAATTATTGTGATCAATCCAATCCTCATGTAGAACTAGTTTGAACACTTGGCTTAGGCAAGCAATAAGAACCAAATTGCAAAACATTTATGGAAATGTATGAGCACATATTCATCCAACAATGTGTATGTAGGGATACACTTGGTGCACCATCATTTTATTTTTCCATTGTCGCAAGTTCTTTGTGCATGCCATCATTGCACTTTTCACAGTACAAATGTGTTATGGATCTCCATCATTGCACTTCAAGTGCACTCGTATGGAGAGTTCAGTACAAATGCATGCATGAGCATTATGATTGTGCTTCGAGCATGCTCTAAGGGGCTCACATATATGTAAACCATGTCTTAGAGGGAAAGCCATATTTCTTGGATAGACTTCCCTTGAATGTGCTACTTGGGAAACTTGAAGTGAAAGGTTATTGCATGGAACTTTAAACTTGGCCAACACAGTGCGAAACTTTGAATTTTTTTTAAATACAGGATCATTGATGGAACTTAAAAATTTTCAAAGTTCTAGGTAGTATGCTATCAAATTTCGAAGCTTCCTGTAGTGCTTTTTCACTTAAAGATTCATGCACAATATGGTATCGAATTTCAAATTTCATGTAGTGCCTTGTCACTTAAAGGTTCCCGCACAAAACATTCAAGGTGAGTATCTTGTCTATTGAATTAGAATGCAGGTCAGAACGTGATCACGGGGACACAAATTGCCCAATTTCTAACAATTTCCCCTAGAATCTAGGAAACTATGAATCACTGATATTGCCAAATATATTACTCACATTGTAATTTATCAGATTCTAAATCAATCCAAATACCTAACAAAATCACAATTTGTATGGGTTGAAATTGTGATTTTAGAACATTGAAATTTCACTATCTTAAAAATAAATTGCAATTTTTAGTTGTTAAAATTGTCACTTTGAAACATTGAAATTACAACCCCTTGATTCCCAAGTCAGATGGTTGGCCACATGAAGTTAAAAGAGAAAATAATTGAAAAACCAATGGTGGAGCATCAAACTCGAGCAAAAGGGCCCATTGCTTTGTCTTTGATGTCCCTCAAATCTTCCTTTGATTTTTTGCTTTGGGTAAGCAAGATAGATAAAAAGGAGGGGGTGGGATTTCTCGACAGACTTTGTATAGGATGGGATCTTTTTTTTTATTTCAGGTACACCATTTTCCTATGGTTCCTTTTTAGCATTCTTTGCATGGAGGATTTTTTGGAACTATTTTTATATTGTGAGTGTAGTAGTCTAATTGTTCTATGTTTTTACTTTTTTTTGCGATATTTTTTGTTTAATCTTTACCCAAAATCCGGTTAGAATTTGTTGGATGTGTATATTTGAGTGGTTAATTTTGTATAATCCTAGTGTCCCAAGGGTTTTTTAGCAGGATGAATCCATTTTTGGATTCAAAAATACAATTTAAACAACAAAACAATGTGATTTCATGAAGTATTATGTCACAGGATTCTGGTGAAAAAGGGAAAAGGTAGAACAATTAGACAAAGCTTATTGTGAGTCACTAATAGTGGTTTTTCATCCTCCTTATCATTGTTTGGGTTTACAATTCCAGAACATTTTTTCTAATTAGAGAAGGAGCTTTGTTTTGGCTTTCCTTAGACTGAGAGTTGTCTTTTCCTCCTCCTATTCCCTATTTGCATCAGTTGCTTTGATTTGGATTGAGTTTGAGGAGTGGGTTTCCCTGCTTCTAATGCTTAGCAAAAGGGCCATATTGATGACACTTATTGCACCTATGGAGCTACTCATAATCTAGACCCTAAATATGACACCAATAGTCTGGATTTAACCTTATTTCCTCTGGAAGACCTTTCTCAAGGTTCACTTTCGCGTAGACTAGTGCACATGCATTGACATTTTTTTAGCATTGCCTTATCAATAAACTTGCCTATGTTGTTTCCTATCACTTGGAATGTTGGATCATCCCAAAAAATGAGTGGCAAATGAAAGTGATGGACCAACATTAGGTTTGTTATAAAGATGTATTTTTCTAGATTAAAATTCAATGGCTAGTGGTTCAATGCTAAAAAGTAGGGTTGGCTTTTGACTATCAAATAATGATCTTCCTTCATTTAGAATTTGAAATTAATGTATCATCTACCGCAAAGAGAATTTTACAACACCCTTCATCAGAGGGGCCTAATATTCCAATAGTGAGAGTTCAAGAACCTTATGACTTGGCCATTGTCCGATGAACTTCCCCACTAGGTATTTCTCTGTGAATAAAATGGTTTTTATTCATTGGGAGAAGTGGCTAAGATCTTAAGTTATGGGACCTCTAGAAGATTCCTCTCAAATTTCTCATGGAACATGTATTGATTGTAATCAATCAAATCCTCATGTAGAACTAGTTTGAACACTTGCCTTAAGAAAGCAATAAGAACCAAGTTGTGGAGCATTTATGGCAATGTATGTGCACATATAAATCCAATAGTGTGTATATAGGGATAGACTACCATAAATGTTCTGAAACATGATGCATATTGTTTCACTTGGATTATATTATGTCCCGTGACATTGAAGAGTCTGTAATTTTGATGTAGTCAACCATTATGCTTGAATTCAAATCTCGTAGCTTATATTGATTCTACACCATTATCGGTTACATGTGGCTCACGATTCTCTCAATTCAACTCCATTGTCCACTTAGACCAATTCGGCATGTGTTAAGCCATTTTGATGTTTGGGGGAACCCACACACTGTTAAATGTTGGCAACCACTAAATCCTCTACATTGGCAATTCATCGACCTCCCAAAGCATGTTAGATAGTAAGCTTACAAACAATTCCCCCTTTAAGTGCACTTGGAGAGAAATGATGGTGCTCCAGAGAACATTTGTACCACCATTGCAATTTTGCCACATGTTCTCCTATGGTGCACCATATTGTATTTTTCTCTTGTTCCAAGTCCCTTGTGCATGTCATCATTGCACTTTGTGCAGTAAAAACGTGTTATGGAGCACCATCAATGCACTTCAAGTGCACACTTATGGTGAGTGTGGTACAAACGCATGTAGGAGCACTATGATTATGCTTCGAGAGTGCTTTGAGGGGCCCCACAAATATATATGTAAACCATGTCTTAGAGGGTGAGCAATATGTTATGTTCCCAACTAGGTTATGTGGGTATATTATGTTTTCTATCCAGAATTGTTAATTCTCCTTGTGTAAATATGTCAAACACTTGGTATTAATGTTGTTGTTAACCCCTTACAAACAGTTTTCTCATATAAGAATATTGTCAAGCACGTTGTGTGCATCCATTACACAGAAAATAGAGTAGATAACCATGGCATCTTATTATGGATGGAAACTCAAATTACAACAATACAATGATATATAATGGTTGTAATAACAACTGCATAATACTCTTGAACACACAAGTCTAATGGTTGCAAGGAAGCTGCACAAATATACTAAGAGAAATGATACAAGAAAACTTGGAATGATGCCAATCTATGATGCTTCCTGTGACACTCTACTCCAGTAGTATTTTCTCTGCTAGTGGCCCTCTTGTAACCCTATGAACCCCATCCAAACAACATGTTTCAACCTTGATAACAAAGGTCCTCGCGGGACAACTACTAGATGTCTAGCGGGGCCTCGCGGAATGTCATGTACTCAATCTGTGGGGATGCCCTAAACCTCGATTTCTTTGAAACCCTCTTGAACTTGCAAATGCCTGGGCTCCTCCTCATCCAAAAATATCTATAAACCTCTTTCATACCTAGGTATCTCTTCAACTGAATGAAAAATCCCAACTAAAGCTCCAATGGTACTCCTAGATGGACTCCCCCTCTTGTCCAACTAGGGTGGGTATTGCACCACCGAAATTGGACTATAGTAGTGGAAGGGTTTTGTTAAAACCTAACAAAACAACATCTCCAAGAGCACTCCAAAATGAGAGATAAAATCATAATTCCAAATAGAAGGGTTACCCCTCTATTTATCCTTCCTCTGGGCCTTCTAAATCTTTCCATTTTTTTACCAAATCAAACCCTCACTTTATTTTCCCTCCAATTTCATTTAAATACAATTATTTATTTTATTTAATGTCACTTTAGGATTTATCATTCTAGTGACACCAAATAAACCTCCTTGACTCCCTTTCCCTTATTGACTATATCCTACAGGATTCATATAGGCTATTGATTCATCCTCTATCACGATCAATCGTAAGGGGACATTACAGACCTCCCTTCCCAAGGTTGCTTGTTCTCAAGAAACTCTAGATCAAGATGTTGTAAGATCTATTCTCTTTCCCAAGTAGCATCTTTCGTGGTAAATCCTCTCCCTACAACCAAGTACTCTCAAATGACTCTACTCCTCATCCTTCGTTCCCCGACATCAACAATGCTCTCGGGAGGTAGAACCAACTTCTCTTCCTCATCCAGTGGAGAAAGATCTATCGAATTGGTGACCTATAGTCCCAATTCCTTCTTTAGGCAGGATACATGGAAGGTGTTTTGGATCCTGCTACCCTCTGGTAGCTCCAGCTCGTATGCTACTTACCCAACCCTCATGATCTCTCTGTAGGGTCCATAAAATCCATGCTTCAAATTTTCTTCACCACTCTTCTTCAACGATGATTGTTTACAATGATGCAAATTGATAAAGACTAGGTCCCCAACCTCAAAGCTACGTTCTACCCTGTACCTATCTGCATACATCTTCTGTTGATTCTGAGCGGCCTGCAAATTCTCCTTCAGGACTCTTGATGTAGCCAATAAACTTTGATTCGTTCATGAGATCTAAAAACCATACAAACACATGAGAATGGAAAATAACTCTCTTTTGTTCCTTCTCTATCTTGACTATTACAATGGAAGTTCAACCCTTTATAACTACTATATGAGATTTTTAAAAACAACTAATTTTAGAAAATTCTCACATGACTCTAAAACTTACCAATAACTAAGATCTAACTAGAGAGAGACTATTTGTCAACTCGCTTTTCTGATTAGGCGTATAAACTAAGAGATAATTGATAATTACTAATTTAAAAAATACCGATAAAACACTAAAACCCTAATTTGAGGCCTTATATGAAGGAATTTGGCCCCGGAATAGTGTCAAAATGATGTCTAATCTAAAGGATCAAATCGGCTCGATAGTAAACTCTTCAAGACACAACTCCCTATAAAATTTCATCCCAAATGGATAATTGAGTCAAACCAAGAGTCTCTATTTGGTTCCCTAGTTCATTATGGTATGATCAAACCATTCTCAAAGGATTGAAGGACAAGTTGGTTCTAACATTGTCAAACACAACTGCCAAGCAAAGGATGGAAATAAAATTAAGGATTTTTATTAAGTACTATCCCATCGAGCAAAGAACTCTTTGCTCAAAGCTAGTGCTTTGTTCTTGGTTGAATACCTATACTTGGAGAATTAACAAGCAATTTGAGGCATCACACAATGATCACATGTGAATGAAGGGATCTCCGATCAATAATCCATATAGGTTCCATGCTAACAATGGGGTTCAATTTTCAACAACATAACAAAATCAAGTTAGGTGCCTAGGCATACCATAAAAGCACAATTTGAAACCCTGCATTCCCTTAATCCTTGAACTTTCCCCTAAGAAAGAAAGTATAAATGAAGTCCTTTGAGTATTAAAAATTTGAAATACATGGGACTTCCTTTTTTGTGCTATCAACAACGTGGGATAAGGGGAAATCATATCACCCCCCTTCTTCAGGAAAAATTTCCCTCAAATCTAGTAGGAACTATGCTAGAAGTCAAAGTGTAACCCCCCCATTTATAATCCATGTTTTAGCAATGTGTAATTAAATATGATGTATGGACGCGGGCCCAAATAGGTAATTTGTAAACATTGTATATGATCGTAATAATAAAATAAATGTGACGCTAGATGTGGGAGGACACAGACAGAGTAATTGGGGGCTAAGTTTCCACAAGAGAGGGGAATGTTTAATAATGTCTAAGAAATGGGTCCAAGGGGGGGGGATTATTCAGGGGTATTAATTCCAACCCAGATTCCTAAAATTAATACTTTGAATGAACCTTCTAATTTCCTTTTGAGTGTTTAAGATCCCAATCATTAAACACATGTAAGAGGGGATGGTGGGAAAATTCACATCCCATAGTTATGATAGCATGGGGGATAAGTACAATCAACCTTGGGGAATGTGAGTAAACTCTCATTGGTAAAAGAGAAATTCGAGTGGCCATTGTGAGCTATTTTTGGAGCAGCAAGGGAGTGGAGAGCATTGGATCTTGAGGGAAACCATAGTAGGTGTTGTGGGTAGCTCGTTGGAGATATTTTTGGATGAAGGTTCATTCATAGTTATTGGCCTATAGAGAGGGGGATTTTTGTGTGAGATATTTTCCTTTGAACAATAGGCTATTTTTTTAGTTTTCTTGGGGAAACTAGCATCCCTAGAGTCCCCAACAATAGAGATTCCTATCCAACCTTATGTTGGAGCCTTGGAGGGAAGTGGGAAATTCCAAGGGACTGTGTGCAGTGAAGGGGTGTTCTAATTCCTTGGGTTGATAGGTTGAGGGGAAGAGAGATAGAGGATTGGGATAGCTGTTAGAAAACTAGTTAGTTGTGGCAGTGAATTGAGATGTGCGAGAGACACCCTCTTTTGAGGAATCATAGCCCCAACTCATGGGTGATTTATTGCTGAGATTTGGAGCAGAAAATCTATGATTAGAAGGAACGTCTATCCCCCGCAATCAATTTCTCATTATTGTTAAAAGATAAGTCTTTTTTTTTATCTTTGTTTATCAATTCTATTCATGGGTTTTTAGTGTTGTGCATGAATATTGAGTTTTTATCAAAAGTATATGTTGTTTTGAGAATAATAAATTAGTCGCATTCATGTTTTTAATAGTGCTATTAGAAGCATGCATGTTTTAAGCATGTTGCACTGCATTTAAATTAATTGGTATCGATTTTTTTTGTGTATTACATAGTGGGGTCACTACACAAAGTTCCACCTCTGTGATGGGAACTTTGACGATGGGAGTTTTGGAAAAATTTAAGATGACCTGGATCATTGGTTTTTAAAAAAATGATCAGAACATGTAGAAATTTGACTCGCCAGAAAAAAGAGGCTCGTTGAAAATGGGATGATTTGAGTGCCCTATAATCGATGCCACTATTAACTTGATGTTGGGACCCTCCATGCAATATTTTGAAGTATCTTACTTTTCGAAACTTTGAGTATGCTCAAGAGTATATTACTATTCAAAAATTATCGTACAAAGAAATTATTCAACCATTGGGACTACAAAATGAAAAAATGGCATTCAAGTATTCTAGGAAGTTTGTCTTCCCAAGCCCCAAATACAACCTGCGGTCATTGGATTTGCAAAACATGAACGGATTCAGAGTGTTTCACTTTCCCAAGCCCCAAGATAGAAGTAAAGGATCCTTTCACTCATTGGAAATATAAAATATGAAGGACCTTGACTACAAATCATTTGGCTTACCACTTGAACCCCCAATGCCCATTATAAAATGAATTAAATTAATTTGTTCAATGGGGCTAGTAGTTATTTTTTTTGCTTATTTTGTTTTGGTCATTGATCATTGGTGTAGTTCCTTCCTTAATATGTGTAAATCATTAACTATAAGTAACTAATGTTTTTAAACATGGGGATTAATAGTTCATTAGAATGATCTGGGCTAGGCTTGGGATCAAATCAATTGGATTCCATTATAACCTAATAGTATATCCAACATTTTGCAAGCTAGATATACCAATAGCTTGTGATTTAGCAAGAGTTGAGGAATCCCAAGGTGCACCAGAGTGAAAATCTATCCTAGGGGGCATCTACCCTTCAAAGATAACAAATAAAATACAATGGTATTCTATCTTTTAAATATAGTCATCGTGGAGGCATATTTGGAAGCTCTATTGATGGATTATTAATTGAAGTTTAACTGTTTTCTATTTGCACTCTAGAGTAAAGTTGATCACACATAATTAAATGCATGTAAACTGAAGTATCATTTAAATAATGTATAGAGAGACATATAGAAGACTTATCATCTCCTTAAATATTGGTGTGATAATTTTTCCTTGTATCAAGGGTTTTGCTATAATCCTCTTGTGTATTTAAGTGATCACTTAATTAAATATAGGAATGGCAATTTTTTGGCCCCTTGATACACCTCAAAGCATCCACTTCATTTCATTATGTTTGTTATCTTTATTCTTGTGGAAATGTTCATTACCATTTCATTGATTTGGTTCTATCTAGAAGTGGAGGAAAACGAACAATGGTGAAGGCATCAACTTTAGGATCCTAAGCTAATGATAAAGGAGAGAATGACTCAATATTTTACATCATTACCATACATAACAAACTAACATGATAGAATTTTTATCCCCGTTTTGTGGGATAACTAAGGATATTATGTCTCGAGGCCCTCAGGTTGCTGAAATAGAGTGTCGAGAGACTACATGACTAGCAGTATCCTTTTGCACAGATGGCGACCCTTCTCACCACCACATAGGTCGTATATTTTTAGATGGAATCCACCACACTGGCTGGATTCTGAGAGGCAATGGGCCTTGCTCCATGAGGTACAAGTGAAGGTTATGGTGAGTGTCATTTCAATTTTTGAGGCATTTGAGTATGTTCTATCTTACACTGATTTAGATTTCATGACATGTTCTTGGACATTATGCCTTTTTCCCTGCTTCACCTTGGTGGTTGACATTGTGCCTTAGTAAGTGGTCTTCCTTTGGGATGGGTTTTCTACTAGGAACTCTCTTGAAGATCCATCATAATGTTCTCGACCATACTTACCACTTTTCATCACTTAAACCCCTCATTTCCTTATCTCTTGGGAATTTAGGGTGTATTTACCCAATAAGGGGTTGTCCCTCATTCTATGGGAAGAAGGGGATGAAGGCCCAGAGGGATTTTTGTTGGGTAAAATATAAAATCCTATGTATAAACCTTCCATATGCTTCACCTAGGAACCCCCCCAAGAAAGCAATGAAATGCTTATTTGTAAGAAAAATGGGACCCACAAGGATAATGATTAAGAATGCTTGAAGGGTTAGTTGGAGGATAGGAGCTCTCATCACAAGCCGACCTATCATGATCATGGATATCTAGTGGTATGACATTGCCATCATCTGGTCACCAAGCCAGGGTAATGGCTCTCAGTTGCATGGTTGAGAGAAAGGGGGTCTCATCACGAGCCAACCTTCACGTTTCCACTAGGTATTTGTGAGTGACACTATCATTATCTGGACAGCACACCAGGACAATGTCCTTCAAATAGTCCCTAAATTTTGAGAGAAACAAAGAATGACAAAGCGATGGGCTTGGAAAAATTGTGATGCAAACAAAGGCACCACACACCCTCTACAAAGGAAACCATGAATGGGACACTACAACACCTTGTATGTCATGAACCCCATGCCCATTGAGTCTTGACCCTTAACCACTTCATCCAATTTACATGGATTAGAGAGGGATCTCTTGGAAACACTCCTTGACCTAGGGAAAGATCTACCCAATCAGACACATCGCCAACCCTCCCATGTCCAATCTTGGCAAGTCGCATAATGTCTTTGAGCACTTAATTGTTTGACAGGGTAATCTTTGATGCATATGCTTAGGTGGCTCATTTATTGACTTGATTTACTTATCATGATATTTTGACTTGAGATCCTTGGAGGGTGTGCTTATTTGTCTTTTCAAGACCTAATTGGTGGACATTTTTGGAGGAACAAGCCTAGCTTCCAAGCTTCCATGGGGCTTGAAGCCCACAGGTGGATGCCAAGGGCCCACATGTCGAATGAGAGAGATGAAACTTCGAATGCCTAGAAGATGAATTGAGAAACATAACCTAACCCTTGCATGCCAAACATTTTTCCTAGGAGAGGAAAAATGTTATCTTTAGGAGCATGACATCACCTAGGGGGGCTAGGGTTTGGTGGTGAGCTTACCATTCATTGGCACATAGATGTTTTGAGGAGAATAAGACTTTGACCATGAATAAAGTGACTTGGATGTTTGACATGTGGCTTTGGGGAGCCTTCCTACACTCCTCTAACACCAACGACTTGATCCTAGTGTCAAAACATCCCCTAAAGGGGTGACGACACTTTAAATTAGGGTTTCTCTTTGTGTAAAAGTAAATTTAAGTGAATTATTTAATATTATTTTGTAAAAGGGGCAAGATTAAGGTTGTTGTCCCCTAGTCTTGTGGTTTACCCTAATATTATGTGGAAAAACTATTTTGGAGACATTTTGTATAAATAGACATCAGAAGATCTCATTTCATAACATAACTCTCCCACTGTGAGATGTACATGGCTGAAATTTTCCCTACCTTTGGAGTTCTTCTTGTCTCTTGTGCTATGGAATGGTTTCTTTGATTATGGTGATGATGATGATGAAGCACCATCTCTTGGAGGTCACTTCTAGCTTATTGTGGTGGTTTACATTGGCATGTTAAAGACTTTTCTTAGATTCCTATGGTTCTTTACTTTGTTATTATCATTGGTAATTCAAGTTAATGTTGTTTTGGCTAAGACTATATAGGGAGTATAAGCTCATACACCCCTCTCCTAGTTTCCACCATAATTGTTAAGCTTTGAAATTATTTGCAAAGGTTTTGGTTAAGGAAGTATAAGGATATATACCCCTCAATTTCAAACCCTAGCTAGGTTACTTGCCTTGGGGAATAAGAGGATTTATACCCCCAAGGATCTAGTATCCCTAACTCTTTCTCTAAGACCCCATTAACCCATAACTAAAGGCACTAATTGTTGCATTGGAGATATAAATGATTGCATTGGTAAATGTGAAATTTCAAGATCTTGGTTTTCTCTCACTTGAGGTTTGTTCCCCTAGACTTCAGCTACCTTACCTCATTGAGGCATCCCCTTTCAACCACAATTTCTTGCTTCTATAGTAAAACTAACTTACAGCCACTAGGGTTGCACCAACCCTAGATAACTAACCCTAGACTAGCCCTAAAAATATGCCCTAACCTCCCACTAACCTAGGTGCACTTATTGAGTTAAATAGGAGTTGATTTGATTGGAGAAGTTTTCTGTTATAGACCTTGGTTTTCTACATTCATAAGGGTGGTACATTTACTACAGAAACCCTGAACATAAATTCACTCATAACTTAACTTTCTACCATCAATATTGTCTAAACATTTGCCACTTTATTCTACTTGTTTAAATACAATTTTTGGGTGGATTCATTTTGGATTTTGGTAGCTAGATTCATTGTTGTCACAACAATTCTGCTACAGCCATAAGGATGAAAAAAAATTCTGCATGCATATTTTATGACAACCATAGCTCATTGCTAAAGTCTCATGCTATAGATCGTGAAATTCTTTAGTGTTTATCTACTTTGTTTCAAGCACATTTCATTGGACTTTTAGCAACTTGTTAGAAACTCTAATAATTGTTTCTTCGTTGATATATATTGTTATTTTTTTCTGCAATTTAGGGATAGCAAGACTAACTTGTTGATCCAACTAACATAATATACTGCATAGTGGTTTTTCATTGTGTCTCGAGCAGGTACTAATTTCTCGCAATTCATCCAAGGCTTTGGAAACCCCTTGAACCTTCCCAAGACTCTTTCCCAAGACCTTCATACCATTTAAAATTGACCTCTACGAACATCCTCTTCATCTTCATCCTTTTCCATATCATTCCCCCTAGGGTCACCGGGATTCCCCCCTTGAGGTGACTACCTCAACTCTAAAGTGACGGGGACACCTACCTAAGGTGACAGTGGGTAGGTTCCCTCCTAATTGTTTCCAATTGGTGGTTGCGTCGAGCTTTTCCCAACCTACAACTTTTGCGATAACAAGAGTAAAGAGAATCTAGGTAAAAACTATGTTATCAATTCCTTCAATTATTACAAATACCATTGATTAAGCACATTACAAGATTTTTCTTAAATTGTTCATTTTACATAGTGATATATTGTATAGGATGGAAAACTATGTTCAACAATATTAGAACACTCGATTGGTATCGATCCATGAGATGGAACCATCATTAGGAGGTTATAAGCTCAAATAGATTAGATCTCAAATACAATGGATAAATATGAATATACCACAACGGGTCGGCTACCTTCATTCATTGATTAGGAAATATGTAGTAGTTTCTTAACCACTAAATCACTGGCCCGTAGCTTTCTTTAATTTTAATACCTTCATCCTTTTTAATATTGTTTTGGTTTATCTCAATTTCAAGGGCCTCAAGAACCTTTCTTTTACCATTATGGTTCATCTTAGTGATATTTTTTGTGTCCTATATGCAAATGAGATGGTCAATGTCTTGAGAGTGCTCTACTAGGGTTGATCTTTTAACACGATTATATTTAATATCAACACAACACTCTAAAATTCTAACATGCAGAGATCTCTCTATCTTATCAATATAAGTCTTTCCACGTAAGTAGGGAATTCTATAAACATCCTTTTGATGTTTTATATCCTTTCGATGTTTTAGATCAATGGTATCCTTAGCATAATCCAACATGTTCTTTAAAATGTTAGGAGGGGTGAAGGTCACTCTGATGATACCTTTCTTAAGAATTTTGCAATTTTGTTTGTGGTTCCTTTGATATAAGGAAATGTGATCATATTTCCTTCTTCAAGTTCACAAATTTTGTGCTGTCCCCTCCTAGATTTTAAGACAAACTTTTTGAATTGGTATTCCTTATAGCCATTGTTTGCTCATTATCAAAGGATGTCCAAAGATCCAATGGAGTGGGGGAGTAATGGAGCAGCTGCACCAACGATTGGAAGGAGGACTCAAATTAGATTGAAAGAAGAAGACAATTGTGCAATGAAAGCATACTTAAATCATTACAATCACAATTTTTTTGAGGGTGCTCATTAGTCACGATGAGAAGATCCATGTGTATATTTTATGGATTTGTATTTATTAATTAATGAATGATTATTAAGTAAGTGTTTATTAATTAATGAATGATTTGAATATTTGTACTTATTAGTTAATGATTGATTAATTAGTATGTGTTTTAGTTATTAATGCGTTGCAAGACATAACGTTGGTTGTCATATTTATTGGATTATCTTGTGTTATTATCAATGTTATTATCATGCGTACAGCCTGAGTGGGTCTAATGGTTAAGAACATGTGTTTCCTCTTAAGAGGTCACGAGCTCAAATCCAGAGGGGGGTAGGGTATGTATACCTTCGTAGACTTTACCAGTCAAATCGTTGGGTGGAGGGGGGTCCCTTTTCCCACAAACAAGGGGGTCTCATACACCAATTTGTTGTGGCTTGGCCGTGACCTTAAAAATAGATTAATACAACCTAAGTGAGCCTAATGGTTAAGAACTAGTGAAATATGATTAGGCAAACACCAAACCGTTTAAGGCAAGAATTTGCGTCTTATAAGTTAAAGGCAAAAAAACCCAAAAAAATTCCAATTAAGTTTTTAATATTGTTTTTAAATGTGGATTATTTTTTTATTAATATACTATAATTCAATAAAAATTCTTATAAGAATTTTACAATTTTACATTAATGTTTATTTATTTATATAATTTGTAAATATTTTTAAAATAAAATAAAATAATAAAAATCAGTGTACTTAATTATTAATTATTATACTTAGTAATACATGGTATTGAATTTAACATTAATTTTTATTTATTTATATAATTTGTAAATATTTTTAAAAAGAAAATAAAATAATAATAATTAGTACACTTAATTATTAAACTTAAGAATACATGGTATTGAAAAGGAAATGAAATTAGTTATTGTTATTATTATAAATAAATATATTAATTTGTTTAAAAAAATATTTGATATAAATTAATTATTTACATAAATAATTTAATAATTTTAAATCAAAGAACTTTAAAGATTTATAAGAATATATATATTTTTAAATATAACAAAATCAATTTTATATATGCATTTTAGATATTTGTAATTATGTTACAAATTAGATAAATTAAAAGTAAAATCACATAATATTATTAGAGTTTTAAGAAAATTAATAATTAAAGATAGAAGAGAGAATTAACCTATCTTATTTTTAACTTAAGAGGTGGATTAAATAATTTTTTGCAACTTTCTCTCACATTACAACTTAAGAGGTCTTCCTGGAGGAATGTTATGTGACATTTTTCCTTACCAAACTTCTAGTGATGATTATCTTAAAAAATCAACTTCAGTAGTTTAACTATTTGTAATGCAATTAACAAAATACATTTTTTGTGGATTCTGACCTAAAAATATCCCTTATAACCTCTGCAAACCATCACTAGTATAGCAATAACGTCAAACATCTTTAATATTTCAAACTTTTTTAATTATGTATCGCACTTTCATCGGACTTCCGACGTATGTTGACCAGAGAGACGTTGCCTAACGAACAAAAATATCGACTTTGTCAAACGTTGGTACGCACATCATTGACTTGTTCAACCATCGAATATCCGATGATCATTGACCTAATCAACCATTGGATATCCAATGATAGTCTCATTTGCCGGATATTCAACGAACATCGAGTCTTTTAAAAAATAAAAAATAAAAATGCAAGTAAAATCCGACAGTACAATCGATTTTATCCATATTGTCGGAGTACAGCATCGATTTTTCCACCCATATGTAGTAGTGATTGAAAGGGGTAGAAACTTAGCATAAAGGCCATTGTTTTGGTAATCACCTTTCATAATAGAGAAGAAGTCTCTTTTGGTTGCTATCAATGACAAAGGGGGAGTTTGTTGCACATATGTTGTCATTGATGTCAAAATGGTTATGGATATTGTCAATTCTAGTGCAATGATAGACATAGGAAGTCATGAAAGGACAAAAAAAAAAGTGTTTAGAAGGATCGAAGGATGAAAGGATCAATGGTGCAGAAGAAAATTTGTAGGGTGCCTTGAGCTAGTGCAACGAACGACCTAGTGGAGTGTGACGAGATGAAGCTAGTGCAATGGAGTGGACTGCAACAGAACAAGTGAAAGTTGCGCAGAAGAAAATATGTAGGGTGCCTTCAACCAGCAATGAATAGTGCAGTGGAGTGTAACGAGATGAAGTCGGCGCGACAAACGACAAAGTGGAATGTGACGGAATGAGTGGAAGTTCAATAGTCATTAACACAACCTAAATGAAGCCAATGCCTATACAAGGTGGTGGGAGATGTTTTGTGCCAGCACCATTTTTATTTATTTATAATAACAATTAAAATTGCATTCCAAAGAAAAGAGAGGAGGGTTGTGACTATACCCATACAACCTAGTGCAAAGGTTGGAATTTCCTTACTACTTCTACACACCAATTTTCACCCTTAATATGGTCTATGGAGGATCGATATGAAAAGTCTTTCTTTCATGTAATTCTATATCTAATTACTTGTAAGATTTTAAAATGCTTTGTAGATAGCTTGCAAAGTAATATATATTTGAAAAATGTACTTAATATTTGTTTGGAGTGCCCAATGCTTAGCCATATTTGGCTAATAAGAATTGAGATCCCATTGCTTTGTCTTTAATGGCACTCAACTCTTCCTTCAAATTTTTTCTTTGGGTAAGCAGGGAGGAAATAAGGGGGCAAGGGGGTGGGATTTATCCAAAGGACTCTTGTCTAGGATGGGGTCTCTCCCTTGATTTCAGGTACATCATTTTCACCAGCCTTATTAGCATGCTCTTCATCACCACCTAATCCCCATCAAGGATCTTTTTCAACTTCTTCTAGAGTGTGAGTCATTGATAGTGTCTCTTCATCCTCCTTATCATTGTGTGGGTCTAAAATTTCAATACAATTTTCCATTAGAGAAAGAGATTTTTTCTGGCCTCATTAGGGTGAGTGTTGTATTTTCTCCCCCCTATTCAATATTTGCATTGGTTGCTTTGATTCTGATTGATTCTGAGGATTAGGCCACCCTTGCTTATACTGCTTAGAAAAATGGTCATATTCATGGCACTTATTGCACCTATGGAGCTACTTGTAATCTAGCCCCTAAATATGAGACCAATAATTTAGATTTAACCTTATTTCATCTAGAAGACCTTTCTCGAGGTTAACTTTTGTGTAGATTCATGCACATGCAGTGACATTTTTTGGGTGTTTCCTTATTAATAAACTTGCCTATGTTGTTTCCTATCATTTGGAAAGTTGGATCTTCCCAGAAAAATGAGTGGCAAATGAAAGTGATGGACCAACATTGGGTTTTCTATAGGGACGTCTTTTTCTAGGTTAAAATTCATTGGCCAATGGTTCAGTGCTAAAAAGTAGGGTTGGCTTCTAACTATCAAATCATCTTCCTTCATTTAGAACATGAAAGTAATGTATCATCTACTGCAAAGAGAAGTTCACAACACTCTTCATTAAAGGGGCCTAATATTCTGATAGCCAAAGTTCAAGAACCTTATGACTTGGCCATTGCCCGATGAACTTCCCCACTAGGTATTTCCCTATGAATAAAAGGGTTTTTATTCATTAGGAGAAGGGGTTGAGATATTAAATTATGGGACCTCTAGAAGATTCCTCTCAAAATGATCATGGAACATGAAGTGATTGCGATCAATCCAATCCTCATGTAGAACTAGTAACACTTGTCTTAGACAAGCAATAAGAACCAAATTGCAAAACATTTATGGCAATGTATGAGCACATATCCATCCAATAGTGTGTATGTATGGATACACTACCATAAATGTTATGAAACTTGATGCGTTTTGTTTTACTTTGGCTTATATTATGTTCCATGACATTAAAAAGGCATTGTCTAACCGTTCTACATTTTGGCCCTTTATGTTGGAATCCAATGACATAAATATACATGAAATCACAATTTTTTGTTGTTTAAATTGCATTTATGAATCTAGAAATGGATTCAGCATGCCAAAAAACACCTGGAGCACTCATATTATAGATAATTAACCACTCAAATCGGTAGATCCAACAAATTCTCACCAGATTTAGGGAAAAATTAAACATAAAATATCATTGGAAAAAGATGAAAACATAGAACAGTTAGACTCCGACCATCAAAAAATATTAAATTTGGTTTAGTCAACCACTATGATCAAATTCAAATCATAAATTTTATATGGATTCTACACCATTATCGGTTACATGTAGTTCATGATTCTCTTGATTCAACTCCATTGTCCACTTGGACCAATTTGGCATGTGTTAATCCCTTTTGTCATAGGGGGAAACCCATATATTGTTAAATGTTGACATAGACATTTGAAGCCTCTACATTACAATTCATTGGCCTCCCAAAGCATGTCATAAAATAAGACTACAGACAAGCCCTCCTCTGAGTGTGCTTGGAGAGAAATGGTGGTGCTCGGGAGCATGTTTGTATTGTCCTTGCCATAGGTTCACCTGGGGTGCACCATCATTGTATTTTTCCCTTGTCCTAAGTCTCTTGTGCAGGCCATCATTACACTCTTCATAGTAAAAATGTGCTACGGATCTCCATCATTGCACTTCAAGTGCACTCTTATGGCGATTGTAGTACAAATGCATTTAGGAGCACTATGCTCGTGCTTCAAGCACGCTCTAAGGGGGCTCACAAATATATATGTAAACCATGTCTTAGAGGGAAAGCCATTTTTCTGGGAAAGACTTTGCTTGAATGTGCTACTTGGGAACCTTGAAGTGAAAGGTTACTGCATGAAACTTGAAACTTGACCAACACCATGTAGAACTTTGAAATTTTTTAAAATAGAAGATCATTGGTGGAACTTAAAAATTTTCAAAGTTCTAGACAATACACTATTAAATTTCAACTCTATCCAAGAAATAAGGTTCACCATCTTAGAGATTGTTTTCATGGTGGATAGAGGTTTCCACCACCTTATGCATGTTTTGTACAACTACTACGTTGTGAGCATCTTGTCGGTTGAATTAGAATGCATGTGGGAACGCCCAATTTCTAACAATTTCACTTTGAATCTAGGAAACGATGTATTGTTGAAATTACCAGATATATTACTCATATATTACTCACATTGTAGTTTATGATATTCTAGATCAATCCAAATACCTTCCAAAAAGCCTAAAATTGCAATTTTTAGATGTTGAAATTGTAATTTTTTATGTCGCTAAAATTGTCATTTTGGAACATTGAGATTGCAGCCCCTTGATTCCTAAGTCACAAAAGCGTACACTTTGAATAACAATAATCCTAGTGTTGCCTCATTGCATGTTGCTTCCTTGTACAGTTGTAACAGATGTGAAAGGACCCAACTGAGCATCTTGAATAACAATCATAATAGTGTTGCATCCCAATTTGTACCAGATGTGAAAGTTCTTACGCGGTGAGTTGTACCATTGTTTCTTCCTTGTAAAGTTGTAGCAGATGTGAAATTTCTTACACGTCGAGTAGCTTATCTAGCCATGTCCGCCATCATTTCCAAGTTGTTGTGGATGTGAATTTTTTTACATGTTGAGCATCATGTAAATTGTCGATCATCTATGAATTTGATGGTTCCGAAATGTATTTCACAATATTTATAACTTTGATGATGCCCAACCAAAACACCGGTGGCCAACGATTTGGAAATCCCCTCTGGTCCATGTACACCTTTTCTTATCTTTTCCTTTATATGAAAGTGTGTCACGCTACAAATTCAGTGTGTGGATCCCACACACAAACAAATAGTCCTCATGAGGTTGATGGTCTACCACCAACTAAAAAAATAATGGTAAAGAAAGTAGTGTTCTTAGGGTGGAGAGGTTCTTAATAGGGTTAAGCATGACATTGTTAAGGGGACCTTGTCCCACAAACAAGGGGATCTCATACATCAATTGGGTATTTGTCTAAACTGTAACCCTAAAATAATAATAATAATTATTATTATTATTATTATTATTATTATACAATCAACCAAAGCTATGTATGATTCTTTAGACGTTGATATAAGGCATTGATTATAAACACTTGGTTCAAACCCAAATCATGAATGCCTTGGTTGTTTCAATTGTGATTGAGTGACCTCTTTTATTAGATGGAAATCCGTTTCTTGGGTGATGACAACTAAGACCACAAAAATTGGTATTTCCTTTGTTAATATCTCTAGTGAAAATGCCAATACATGTTCCTAGTATAAGCAATTATGTTTTGGCTTGATCACCGATATCATGGTGGGTCATGAATTCATTCCAACGTGTACTCAATGTGGGTGTTTCCTTCTCATTAAATGTGATAGGCATAAAAACTCACTGTTTGGGGTAGATATTCCTTTTTATATATAAAAATGAAACAATGGACCAAATTGAGTTGATTGTTGTTCTCAATGTTTTTTTTACGTCAGATTGGTTTACTTTTGATCTCCACTAGAAATAGAAATATTCCTTTTCTATAATTTCACCTATAAGATAGTGGATGAAGGAGATAGACCATGAAGAGCATTTGTTCATTGCAAAACATATTGTTTCCTTTACACTTGTCTCTTCCTAGACTTTGGAGCATCTTTCATTTCCACAACTTTCTTTGGGTTTTTATATTTCTTATCATTGTTCACCAACCACATCATTTAAAGTCATAGTGCTAGGGGTATTCCTTAGGGAGTGTGTAGAAATATTAAATTTCCTTCTTGGAGATAAAAATATGTATTGTTATGTCATTAACACAACATAAATGAAGCCAATGCCTATACAAGGTGGTGGGAGATGTTTTGTGCCAGCACCATTTTTATTTATTTATAATAACAATTAAAATTGCACTCCAAAGAAAAGAGAGGAGGGTTGTGACTATACATGTACAACTGAGTACAAAGGATGGAACTTTCTTACTACTTCTACACACAGATTTTCATCCTTAATATGATCTAAAGAGGATCCATATGAAAATTCTTTCTTTCATGTAATCCTATATATAATTACTTGTAAGATTTTAAAATGCTTCATAGATAACTTGCAAAACAATATATATTTGAAAAACGTACTTAAGATTCGTTTGGAGTGCCCAATGCTTAGCCATATTTGGCTAATAAGAATTGAGATCCCATTGCTTTGTCTTTAATGGCCCTCAACTCTTCCTTTGACTTTTTTCTTTGGGTAAGTAGGGAGGAAATAAAGGTGGGGTGGGATTTTGTAACGTCCTCGTCCATCACTCCCGCGGCCAGGAAATGCTACCACATAGAAACATTCTTATACTTAAATACATAACATGCATCAAATCAAATTAACACATTTAACTAAACAATAGAGAGTAATCACGGGATTACCGCTAACATACAGAAGTAATGGAAGACAGTAATCCATAATTGCAATGGAATACATGATAATATTGCAAGCATCACAAACATGCATTTTAATTGAAATTAAAACACATGCATATACTTATCTTTGAAACTGTTGTAACTCCACCAACCACATGCAAATATTCCACGAACCTGCCAGCCTTAGACCTCACTACTCATCACTCTCAATAGTGGGTCACCCCTGAGCTTGGACCAAGCTCCACCCAAGGCAAGGAATCCTAGACTAGGTTGAGGTTACAGGAAAAATACACAGAGCAACTGGAAGGATTCTCTCCAGGAGCCTTCTTATGCCCACTACTCATGGACTCTCATTCCCCACATGCTTGTTCCACCCAGGAGTATACACCTTCACAATAACAGTCCATCGGTGATTCACCTCCCTCTCTGGGTCTCGGAAACAAGTTGGAGAAGGAATTCTCAGAGCTCCATAGTTGGTGTTGGACTCTCTCTAGGAGAAAACCACTTCCCAATAGACTCTCTCACCTAGAGAGAGTTGCTCACGGGATTGACAACCTGCCTCTTCAACCACGGGCCTGACAACCCGGTTCTTCAACCAGTTTTTGACTCAATTTCACAGCAGTAGCAACATCTTTTGGCTAACTCACGGGTGACAATAGCAACAGGAAAATTGGGTGTGGACGTCCAAAAAAATGGCAACCGGTCACTAAGACACAACACGGTTCAGGTAACACCGGTTTTATGATGCATGATAAGCAATCCACACAAAGGTCAAACACAAAATTGACGGTTCATACAGAGGGTGTATCATCTTCTCAAGAAAACATTACAGGCTTCGGGTTTTAGATCTACGTGACATAGTGGACGACAGAGTGGAGGATGAACGCAGAGACTAGACATAATTCTCGGTTTCAGACAGCCCACAACAGAATGGAGGATGAGCCCCCCTTCACGACTCAAAGATTCGGTTAAATTTCATGTGCTTGGGGCTGACACATGTCGCCCATGAAGTTGCATGTGCTCCATCAACATGCATTCCTTTTTGCACACGTTTCCCCTCCCAAGAACTTAGGATAAAAACATACATTTCACATACCTTTGGAATAATAATAAATTACTATCCCCAAGGACTCAAGCCCCTAATCTTAGCCCCTCTTCCAACCTTTCAGCCCCCCCTTTCCCTTGCCCACTCTATGGAAGCTTAGTCCCCCATCACTCTTTCTTCATGGTCGGTCTGCACATAGTGATGTTTATATTTTTATTAATGTTATGCATAATTACATATACAAAAATAGTCTCTTGGCCTTAACACTTAGGCTCTCCGGCCTAATAAACACATAATCCCACCAACTTATATACACTTGGCTCACTATCCTATAAACATAATTACAACTGGGGCTCTACTGGGGGATATTACAATCCCCTCCCCTTATTTTTGCACTGTCCTCAATGCAACTCTTTACACAACATCAGCAAGATTTCCAAAATATTCAAAAATATGTGGGTATTCTACCCGCATAGTATCCTCATGCTCCCATGTCACGTCCTTAGGACCGTACCAGGTCCATTGGACCTTTACAAGCCCTATGGCTCGATTCCGGAGTTGTTTGTTTTTTTGGTCCAACATGTGTACAGGATGTACTTGCAGGACACCTTCATTCTCCACCTAAATCACATTCCAATCAATTACATGATTAGCATCAAGTATATATTTCTTAAGCAATGAAACATGAAACACATTATGTACAGTCATGGATGCAGGTAATGCAAGCATATATGCAACTGGCCCAATCCTTTCTAGGATTTTAAATGGCCCACAAAATCTGGCCGCCAACTTGGCATAGTTTCCCAGCTTCAAGGAACTTCTATTGGCTTTTACTTTCAGGAAAACATGGTCACCCACTTTAAACTCTCTCTGGGTTCTGTTCTTATCAGCACAACTTTTCTCCCTATCTTGGGCAACTTTCAAATTCTGCTTAATTTTTAGCATCTGTTCTTCCATTTCCTTGAGCAACTCTGGCCCAACTACTGCCCTACTAGTTGGATTATCCTAGCTCACTAGAGTATTGCACTTTCTGCCATAAAGTGATTCAAATGGGCTCATCTTCAATGATGCTTGATACCCATTGTTGTAGGTGAATTCTACCAAGTGTAGGTAGTCTTCCCATTTAGATGTTTTGTCCATCACATACATCCTTAGTATGTCTTCTATCACTCGATTCACCTTCTTTGTCTGCCCATCAGACTCAGGATGATAAGTTGTATTGAAGTTCAGATTCATTTCGAACCCCTTGATTAACCCTTTCCAAAAATTTGAGGTAAATTTCAGGTCTCTGTCAAAAAAAAAAATCTTGGGAATTTCGTGCAATCGTGCCACTTCCTTCATAAAAGTATTAGCAACATCCATTGCCTTGTGAGTAGTCTTTAACAGAATGAAATGGGCATATTTCATAAGATTTTCCACTACCACCATGATTGAATCATGCTTCTTACTAGTTCTGGGCAATCCGATGATGAAATCCATTGTCATCACTTCCCACTTCCACTCGGGAATGGGTAAAGGTTGCAGCAACCCTGTTGGATGCATGTGCTCAAATTTAACCTTCTGTCACTCCATACATCTGGCGATGTATTCAGCAATCTCTTTCTTCATACCTAGACAAAATTAATGGCTCTTGATTGCTACCATAGTTTTCTAATATCCAGGGTGCCCTACATAAGGCACATTATGCATTTCATGTAAAATCGTAAGTTTCATGTTCTGAACATTAGGTACATAAAATTTTTTCTTGTACAGAAGTATTCTGTCAGTTTCCAATTTATAATTCTCTACTTTCTGTGGCATCTTACCTTACTATAGCTTTGCTGTCAAATCCCTGTACTACAAATCTGTAGTTCCAGCCTCTGAAATTATGCCCTTTATATCGGTTCGGTACATGCTAATGGTTGTGGCATGTAATTCCTGCACTCTCCTATTGAGTGCATCAGCCACTTTATTCTCCTTCCCTTTGATATGATTGATATCAAAATCGTACTCATAGAGAAACTCCAGCCACCTACTCTGCCTAGCATTCAAGGTTGGCTGATCAAACAAGTACTTTAGACCATTATGGTTTGTTCTCAGTTCGAACCTCCTTCCCATGAGGTAATGCCTCCATTTCTTTAGAGCATGTACTATGGCTACCAACTCCAAATCATGAGTTGCATAGTTCCTTTCATGCTTTTTCAACTTTCTGGATTCATAGTAGATTATGAATCCATTCTGATTGAGGACTCCTCCCAGTCCTTCTTTGCACGCATCTGTGCACACCACAAAGTCTTCATTCGGGTCTACAATCCTCAGGATTGGAGCACTGGTTAATAGTTTCTTCAATCGCTGAAAGATTTTCTCACAATCTTCTATCCACTGAAACTTCTTCTCCTTCCTTTGCAAGGAAGTGATAGGTTGAGCTATCCTCGAGAACCCTGCGATAAACCTTCTGTAATAACCACCTAGACCCATAAAGGATTTGACTTCCATCACGTTCTTTGGAGATGACCATTCTCTGATGGCCTTAATCTTCTTAGGATCTACAGCTATTCCATCCTTCGAAATAATATGCCCCAAGTAATGGATCTGTTTTTTATAAAACGAGCATTTGCTCAAATTGGCATACAGTTGGTGCTCTCTTAGCACTTGCAGCACCATCCTCAAATGTTGTTCATTCTCTTCCTCCAACTTAGAATACACCAGTATGTCATCCAAAAATACTATGACAAACTTGTCCATATAGTCCCTGAATACACCATTCATTAGGCACATAAAAACAACGGGTGCATTTGACAGTCCATTGTGAACTCGTAATGACCATACCTTGTCCTAAAGGTGGTCTTGTTGATGTCTTCATCCTTTATCCTTACCTGGTGATATCTCAACCTGAGGTCTATCTTCAAAAATATCTTCGCATCTTTCAACTGATCGAAGAGGTCATCAATCCTTGGCAGAGGATACTTGTTCTTAACAGTCACTTTGTTCAACTTTCAGAAATCGATGCATGATCTCAATGTCCCATCCTTCTTCTTCATGAACAGGATAGGGGCTCCCCAAGGTGACACGCTTGGGTGTATATACCCCTTCTTCAGAATCTCTACAAGCTGCAATTGCATCTCTTTCAGATCTGGGATACTCATTCTGTAAGGAGCTTTCGACATTGGAGTTGCTCCAGGAATCAAGTTTACAGAGAAGTCAATATGTCTTTTTGAAGGTAGTCCGGGTACCTCCTGAAATACATCTTCAAACTCTTTTAGTACCAAATGATCTTCAATATTTGACACCTCATCCTTAGGTGTTTCCTCCACATGGGATGCAAATAATTGGTTGCCTTTCCTGTAGCACTTCTTTAGCTTCATTGTTGAGATTTCTCTGATAGCAACAACTCTATGAATTCCTTGGACTGTTTTTCGATTTCCTTCCTCATCTAGGCAATTGAATTCCTTGTTACAACAGTCCAAGATGGCATGGTGTTGGTCCAACTAGTCCATCCCAATTAGACATTCATAATAACCTAAAGGAAGAACATTCAATTCAGCCTTTGTGCTCAATCCATTCATGTCCACAGGATAGGACTTAACCAACTCAGTGACCTTCCTCTTGGTTCATGTAGTCAGTTTTACTAACCAAGACTTTTCATGTTTTCTTCTCAACAAATGAAAACTTTCTACCATTCTAGGATCTATATAACTATGGCTAGCCCCTGAATCAATTAAAATAGTAAAGGCATGATTGTTGATCATACCTTACACTTCAATCATGTGTGATTGAAATTCATCTTGCTTGTTGTCTAGGGCTATGAAGATCCTTGGCATTCTACTGCCCATGTCCTCCACGTTTTTAGCTTGTTGAACATTATGGATAGCTCTCACTTTTCCATTTTTATGGGGGCAATCTCTATACTTTTGGTTCCCCTGACAGCCCCAACACTGAATGGGCGTCTGCCTTGGCCTTTGTTCCCCTACGTTAGTCATTCTCGACTCTCTAAATGATGGCTGTCCTTGAGGACTGTCTCTGAAAAGGGAAGGTTTGCTTCCTTTCTGCCTCTGCTCTTTCTTGAACTTCTTCTGGTCATCCCAAGCCTTCTGAAATGTAGGCTTTTTCTTTGTTGTTCATATAAGCATTTCTCTCTCCTTATTGTTTCTTCCATAGTCTTAGGACCATCATACTGGATCTTGTCCCCAATGGAAGGTGGTAATCCACTTAGATATGTTTGAATATTGATAGTCACATCTTTGATGAACGATACATACTTTATCAATTCCATAAACCTTTGTTTGTACTCATCAATGGTCATGTTGCCCATCTTGAGTTCAAAGAAATCTTTCATCTTTCTGTCATAATACCTTTTTGTCAAGTATTTCTTCTCGAAATACCTCTTGAAATCCTTAAAAGTGATATCTTTCTCTCTAATGTGTTGCACCTGCTCAAGTTGATCCCACCACATGGATGCTTTTCCCTTCAGTTGATACATCACAATTCTTCCTTCCGCATGAGAGGAATAATTTTGCAGTTGGAAATATTTCCTCATGCCAAGCAACCATGTTTCAACATCTTCCTCCTTCTTATGTTCTCCATCAAACGTAGGAGGCTTAATCTTGTTCATTTCTCCCTTCATCTCATCCACTCCAAATCTCTCGTGCTTTATGGTAGGAGATGGGCTTGAACTACTATGTGCCCTCCTCTTGGAGCGACCTTGGGAGTGATGATGGTGTCTACCAACACTCTTTGATCTTCTTCCTTCAGAAGTCGGGTGACTCCTTGTTTTTCTCAAGTCACTCACTTTGTCCAACTTCTTTTCTATTCTCTCCAGACTCTTCATCAACCTTAAGTTGAATTATCCTTGTTTATCCTGAGCTTTCCCGAGATTTCGGCTGTCTGTTCGGTGAGTTTGGGCATCTTTCTGCAATTTTTCAATCATTTTCATTATACACCCTTCCTTATCTATCTCTTCTCAATGCCCATTGGAGTTTGACCCTTCAACTTCCAAATGAGCATCCATTCCTTTTGCTTCATCTTCGAAACGAGAAGCAGTTTGTGCCCCCTCCATTTCTCTTACACTCAGTGGCAATTCTATTCGATGTTGGTACTTGTCGAACTTTTGCATCACAATGTGCAAACCACCAGAATTTTGTCAGGTCATTATTCCTTAACAAATCCCACAGCATTCATAAACAACTTGATTCAAGAAAACGTTCAGTTTCCATGACTTTTCCGAGTTCTGCTCGGCTCTGTAGGAAACTCAGGCCTTAGCCCTTTTCCCCTGTTCCCCAACCCATGCGACCATGGGTCATGACCAAGCGTTATATCTCAAGGTTCTCTAATCGGGACTTCGGAGTTTCGGGTTTCAGAGGTTCAGGATTTCGAAGTTTTTGGTTTCGGAGGTTCCCACACTCGCTTCCTTCTCCAACTCCCGACTTTCAAACTTCTGACCTTTCAAGCCTCTGGGCCCACAACACAACTATCACCAACCACGGTGGTGACACGTGGTGTACTTAAGAAGGTCCACGTTACCCCAAGTAATTCCATCTGGCCCCACTATGTCTAATTTTTCCTTCGGGACCCACTGGTACGTGGCACACATCACATGTGTCCTCGTCCATCCCAGTGACGTCAGCCCGACCCAATACTTTGGCTCATCGGGATTTCACGATTTCGGGCTTCGAGAGTTTGTGCGTCCACACATCCCACTTCTCCCGACAGCTGATCTCCCGAAATTACCATATGTTATTCTTCTTGATCCAATGGTCGAGATCTTTTCCCAAATCTACAGTGTAGATCTTCTCAAGGTTTAAGAGTTTCATGTTTCGAAATTTTTCTCCTCAGTGCACCCTACTTCTCCCGATATCCGAACTCCTGAAAGGCTTCCCGGATATCCTTCTGGAACCTTCTCTGGATCTAACGGTCGTAAATGTCTCTCCTTCTAAATAGATCCTACGACTCCCACACTCCAAGTGTTGAGCTCTCTCTCTCCATGGTCAAATACCACGCCGGCTATGGTTTTATTCTACCGCCACCCCTCCTGAGATTCATAACATGGCCAAGTAACCCCTTGGCACTCAAAAACATTCTAAGGTTCGAAATTAGTCTTCCAGACACAATTTCCTCTCGAAACCTTGGGTTCAAAGACCACTTATCCGGCCCATCCAGGCTCAGCGTTTAAACTATGGGCTCTGATACCATACTATAATGTCCTCGACCATCACTCCCACGGTCAGGCAATGCTACCACGCGGAAACATTCTTATACTTATATACATAACATGCATCAAATCAAATTAACACATTTAACTAAACAATACAAAGTAATCACAGGATTACCTCTAACATACAGAAGCAATGGAAGACAGTAATCCATAATTGCAACGGAATACATGATAATATTGCAAGCATCACAGACATGCATTTTAATTGAAATTAAAACACATGCATATACTTATATTTGAAACTGTTGTAACTCCACCAACCACATGTAGACCTTCCACGAACCTCCCAGCTTTAGACCTCACTGCTCATCACGCTCAACAGTGGGTCACCCCTGATTTGGGACCAAGCTCCACCCAAGGAAAGGAATCCTAGACTAGATTGAGGTTACAGGAAAACTGCACAGAGCAACCGGAAGGATTCTCTCCAGGAGCCTTTTTACGCCCACTACTCATGGAATCTCATTCCCCACATGTATGTTCCACCTGGGAGTATACACTTTCACAAGAACAGTCCATCAGTGCTTCACCTCCCTCTCTGGGTCTCGACAATAGGCCGGATCAGGAATTCTCAGAGCTCCGTAGCTGGTGCTAGACTCTCTCTGGGAGAAAACCACTTCCCAGAAAACTCTCTCACCTAGAGAGAGATACTCACAGGCCTGACAACCTGCCTCTTCAACCATGGGCCTGAAAACCCAGTTATTCAACCATATTTCGACTCAATTCCTACAAGTTCAGGATAACAGCAGCAACAACAACTTTTGGCTAACTCACGGGTGACGGCAGCAACAAGAAAATTGGGTGTGGACATCTAGAAAAATGGCAACTAGTCACTAAGACACAACATGGTTCAGGTAACACCAGTTTCATTATGTGTGACAAGCAATCCACGCAAAGGTTGAAAACAGACTTGATGGTTCAAACATGGGGTGTATCGGCTTCTCAAGAAAACATCACAGGCTTCGGTTTTCAGAGCTGCATGACACAGCGGACGACAGAGTTGAGGATGAGCGCAGAGACCAGATGGAATTCCCGGTTTCAGACAGTCCACGACAGAATGGAGGATGAACCCCCCTTCATAACTCAAAGCTTTAGTTAAATTTCATGTGTTTGGGGCTGACACATTTCACCCATGAAGCTGCATGTGATCCATCAGCATGCGCTCCTTTTTGCACACCTTTCCCCTCCCAGGAACTTAGGATAAAAACATACATTTCACATACCTTTTGGAATAATAATAAATTACTATCCCCAAGGACTCAAGCTTCTAATATTAGCCCCTCTTCCAACCTTTTAGCCCCCCCTTTCCCTTGCACACTCTGTGGAAGCCTAGTCCCCCATCACTCTTTCTTCGTGGTCAGTCTGCACGTATTGATGTTTATATTTTTATTAATGTTCTACATAATTAAATATACAAAAATAGGCTCCTGGCCTTAACACTTAGGCTCTTTGGCCTAATAAACACATAATCCCACCATCTTATATAGACTTGGCTCACCAGCCTATAAACATAATTACAATTTATAATTACAACTGGGGCTCTACCAAGGGATATTACAACTTTCTCCAAAGGACATCATTTTACAAAGCCTCATTAGCATGCTCTTCATCACCACCTAATCCCCATCGAGGATCTTTTGCAACTTCTTCTAGAGTGTGAGTCATTGATAGTGGCTCTTCATCCTCCTTATCATTGCATGGGTCTAAAATTTTAAAACTATTTTCCATTAGATAAAGAGCTTTGTTTTGGTTTCATTGGGGTGAGTGTTGTATTTTCTCCCCCTTGTTCAATATTTGCATTGGTTTCTTTGATTCTGATTGAGTCTGAGGAGTAGGCCACCCCTGCTTATAGTTCTTAGCAAAATGGCCATATTCATGGCCCTTATTGCACCTATCGAGCTACTTGTAATCTGGCCCCTAAATATGACACCAATAATTTAGATTTAACCTTATTTCATCTAGAATACCTCTCTCGAGGTTAACTTTTGTGTAGATTCATGCACATGCATTGACATTTTTTTGGTGTTTCCTTATCAATAAACTTGCCTATGTTGTTTCTAATCACTTGGAAAGTTGGATCATCCCATAAAAATGAGTGGAAAATGAAAGTGATGGACCAATATTGGGTTTTATATAGGGATGTCTTTTCCAGGTTAAAATTCATTGGCCAATGGTTCAGTGCTAAAAAGTAGGGTTGGCTTCTAACTATCAAATCATCTTCCTTCATTTAGAACATGAAAGTAATGTATCATCTACCGCAAAGAGAAGTTCACAACACTCTTCATTAATAGAGGGGCCTAATATTCTGATAGCTAGAGTTCAAGAACCTTATGACTTGGCCATTGCCCGATGAACTTCCCCACTAGGTATTTCTCTATGAATAAAAGGGATTTTATTCATTGGGAGAAGGGGTTGAGATCTTAAATTATGGGACCTCTAGAAGATTCCTCTCAAAATTCTCATGGAACATGAAGTGATTGTGACCAATCCAATCCTCATGTAGAACTAGTTTGAACACTTGGCTTAGGCAAGCAATAAGAACCAAATTGCAAAACATTTATGGCAATGTATGAGCACATATTCATCCAATAGTGTGTGTGTGTAAGGATACACTACCATAAATTTTATGAAACTTGATGCTTATTATTTTCCCTTGACTTATATTATGTTCCATGTCATTAAAAAGATGTTGTCTAACTATTCTATGTTTTGGCCCTTTAAACTAGAATCTGGTGACATAAATCTACATGAAATCACAATTTTTTGTTGTTTAAATTGCATTTCTGAATCCAAAAATGGATTCAGCATGCCGAAAAACACCTAGAGCACTCAAATGATAGAGAATTAACCACTCAAATTAGTAGATCCAAAAATTATCGCCGGATTTAGGGCAAAATTAAACATAAAATATCATTGGAAAAAGACGAAAACATAGAACAGCTAGACTACAACCATCAAAAAGTCTATAATTTTGATTTAGTCAACCACTCTGCTCGAATTCAAATCACAAAGTTTAAATTGATTCTACACCATTATCAGTTACATGTGGTTCACAATTATCTCGATTCAACTTCATTGTCCACTTGGACCAATTTGGCATGTGTTAAGCCCTTTTGTCATAGGGGGAAACCCATATACTGTTAAATGTTGACATAGACATTTGAAGACTCTACATTACAAGTCATTGGCCTCCCAAAGCTTGTCATATAATAAGCCTACAGACAAGCCCCCCTCTGAGTGTGCTTGGAGAGAAATGGTGGCACTCGAGAGCATGTTTGTACCATCCTTGTCATAGGTTCACCTGGGGTGCACCATCATTGTATTTTTCCCTTGTCCTAAGTCCCTTGTGCATTCCATCATTACACTTTTAGTAGTACAAATGTGCTTATATGGATCTCCATCATTGCTCTAAGGGGACTCACAAATATATATGTAAACCATGTCTTAGAGGGAAAGCCATTTTTCTGGGATAGACTTGCCTTGAATGTGCTACTTGGGAACCTTGAAGTGAAAGGTTACTGCATGGAACTTGAAACTTGACCAACACCATGTAGAACTTTGAAATTTTTTAAAATAGAGGATCATTGGTGGAACTTAAAAATTTTCAAAGTTCTCGACAATATACTATTAAATTTCAACTCTATCTAAGAAATAAGGTTCACCATCTTAGAGATTGTTTTCATGGTGGATAGAGGTTTCCACCACCTTATACATGTTTTTTACAACTACTACGTTGTGAGCATCTTGTCAGTTGAGTTAGAATGCATGTGGGAACACCCAGTTTCTAACAATTTCACTCCAAATCTAGGAAACTATATATAACTGAAATTGCCACATATATTACTCACATTGTAATTTATGAGATTCTAAATCAATCCAAATACCTTCCAAAAAGCTTAAAATTGCAATTTTTAGATGTTGAAATTGTGATTTTTTATGTTGTTAAAATTGTCATTTTGGAACATTGAGATTTTATCCCCTTATTCCCAAGTCACAAAAGCATACACTTTGAATAACAATAATCCCAGTGTTGCCTCCTTGCATGCTTCTTCCTTGTATAATTGTAACAGATGTGAAAGAACCTAGCTGAGTATCTTGAACAACAATCATAATAGTGTTGCATCCCAAGTTGTACCAGGTGTGAAAGTTCTTACGCGTTGAGCATCTTATCTTACCAGATGTGAAAGTTCTTACACGGTGAGCTATACCAGTGTTGCTTCCTTGTAAAGTTGTAGAAGATGTGAAAGTTTGGTGAGCAATATCCAGCCTATTGTAGAGTCTTTAAGACTTTGCAGACTAGATTCCCGTGAAATCACGCTCGTGCACTCCCATCCGCATCCATGTTCCTTCCATCAGCATCCATGCTCCCATCTAGCCCTGCATCTATGGTTTCATCCGCTACTTTTCCAACTCCCGCCGATCCTCTAGTGGTTCACTCAACCAGACCACGTAACACAAAACACCGTTAACACTTGACAAGACGTGATGTCAATCCTGGAGTATGGTGTTTACTCCCTCCCCGCCCATTTTCAAATTTGAAAAAACCTGCCATGTTCACCTCACTCCGCACCTGTGCTCAAATCCCCTGTTTTAGTCATCGAAGCATGGCGCCCATTTTCAAATTTGAAAAAACCTATCCTGTTCACCTCACTCCACACCTGCACTCAAATCCCCTACTTTAGTCATCGAAGCATGGCGATGGAAGTTTGGAAGATTTTGGAGAGGAGCGTATGTTGTCCCCAAACCCAACTCAACAAACATTTTTTAAACCAACAAGAAATTCGGTATCATTTAATCAACTCTTTCGATGCCAGAAACCTGCGCATCATCTATTCCATGGAGGTCAATGTGTGTAAAACCGTTTTGCATCTTTCCTTTTGACCTTTTTAAAATATTTATGGCTTATTGCGAAATGTGGGAGAATCATATGCTTAATGTATTTTGCACCTAAATCATTGTTGATATTCTTAATGTATTTGTATTTGATTGATTGGTTGTTTAGTGGGAATGATACCTTGAAGCTTATATGCAAGAAGCAGAATGAATAGCAGTTGGACAAGTTCCTACGTTTGACGAGTACATAAAGAATGGCATATCCAGCTCTGGGATGTGTATATTAAATTCATATTCACTTCTCTTAATGGGGCCACTTCTACCTACGACATTCTAGACCAAATACAATCTCCATCCAAGATCCATGAGCTTGTAGAATTGACGGCCAGGCTGATAGACGACTCAAAGGATTTTGAGGTATATTATTTTAATGTAGGAGTGGGCATCTTGAGCCTCAACCAAGTGGATGTGAAGAGTCATGTCACGATGTCCAGTGTGCCACAGGATGGACAGAGCATGGGCAAGATAATGTTGAGAGGTAGCAGTATCATGAAGGGGTATCTCCACAACCCCGAGAGCACCGTCGAAGCCTTTGCGGGTGAGTGGTTCCACACTGGCGATGTTTGCATTGTCCATCCAGACGGGTATGTGAAGATAAAGGATCATTTAAAGGACGTCATAATCTCTAGTGGAGAAAACATCATTTATGTAGTAGTGTGGATAATGCTTGTCATTCTATTATTGCTTTCCAACTGCGGGGCAGGCTATTATTTGTTATTTGTTTCTGGTTTTACTTCGTGTTGTATGTGGTTGAACAGGTAGTGGTATCTACTTAGATCGTGATGATAAAAGTGTTTCCATAAACTCTTTAAGTGCAAGCATCCACAAAGAGCACATTTGGATCCCTGTACAATTGCATACAAGTGATATTGCCAATAAAAAAAAAATTGAAAACAAATTATAAAAATCGAACATTCTAAAAATCAAAATTGCAAATGGATCTCAAACATTTCCTAAAAATAATAATCTCCAAACATGTTTATTTTTACGCCTTAGGATGATTTGTTTTTCTTAAGTCACTTCAAACAGCAATCAATGATGAAATAAGCACGCAACAACAACAGGTACAAAAACGCATGTTATCTCTTTAATTTGTCTCATTCATACTTAATCTCGCATTTTCTGTTTTATGATGATCTCACAAGTTTGATTGTAGGATTAGTACTAAGTTTGATTGCAGGAATGAAGACGCTCGCATTCCATGCCACAGTGATTTTCAAGAATCAAATTTTTTTTCCGAAAAACATGCTTGTTGCAAGCTTGAAGGAGTTGATTCTCATTATACACATCATGACGACTATTGTTACACAAAACCCATCCATACAACCATTTTGCATCATGAATTATTTCCTCGTCTTTCTCCTTCGAAGAACATTTGTCATCCATGTGTTGAAGCCCATCTTCCATTAAACTATCATTCATGACTTCGCACATGCCTATCTTTCTGAGTCGCATACATCTCTTTATCTTTTTTCAGTTCATTTTCCCTTATCAATAAAACTATCCAGCCCCCTTTCCATGACTACATTGCCTTTCCATAAACATTGTTGCTACTGAGATATTTCCTATAGTCCTACCAATCTTTTTATCAAAACTCGCATTGACTAATGTGGGATTCCTTAAGGCCCGCCTTTCAACAAGTCTTGCGCCATCGACCTCAGCACCTTATCTGGGATATAGACTAAAGTCCATTTTGAGTACCTAGAGGCTTGCATGCCTTAATAACAATTTCTCTCGCTAACAATCATGGGAATACATCAATGTCCCTTGATCGTTAGATTTTGCAACTGGATCTACATTAGCTCATTCATTCTCACTTTGCAATATGTACTCAAGTACCTTGGCACTCATTGACGTCAGTGGTGAGTTTGCCTCGCATTGGTTAACGACATTCATCAATGGCCAATAATCCAATGAATTCTCTTCATGATCGACATCGACACATTTATTCTCATGACTAGAATTGTACCATCAGGGTTGTAGCAAGCGAAGACTATGCACTTTTTCATGACTCCCTCAACAACTTCATCTATATGAGAGTACCATAGTTCCACCTTCATACTTCCTCTTTCCCATGATTCATCAGCAGCAGTTCATATTCCTCCACTTCACATTCTCTGATCTAGCAGTTGCAGCTACAACATTCCCAGTTACATTCACATGATCCTACAGTAGTGACATCTTCCATGCTCCAGCAACCACATCCGCCATATTCCTATTACATAGTTCATCAACATTTTGGGTAAGTGGAGGTATTTTATTTTCTAAACTTTAATCATGTAATTCCTCAACTGCTAGCAATGAATAATTTGGAAAATTCCCTCACCGGGATCCATTTCCTTTTCACTTCTATGACCCATGCCAAGTTGCATGCGGACATGCAACAAATTCAGTTGTGGGGTAGGGGACTTTATTCACTATCATCACTCCATTTTTCCACTACCATCATTCCATTTTTCGTCTCATTTACCATTTACCAACATTTATTTTCAACTGATACTTTGTTGCACTTTGCTTCATAAGCATTGATATACATATTGGCATGATTCACAAATATGAAAAAGGGATTTCTTATACTCAATGATGTTTCCTTATGCACATTGATAGCTTATCTTTTCCAGTAAGTATATGGGTAAATTATCA
>ML780741.1:168489-180508 GCA_009831015.1 Picea engelmannii
TAAGGCCCACTATGGTAGTTAGATATAATAAATGTAAGAGGACTTCTTAGAAGATTCTACTTCTAGAAGATTCCTCCTCTAGAATGTTCTTAGGTGATGGTAGCACTATATAAAGGGGTTCAAGCAATGTAATGAGACATGAAAAGAAGTATTGTATTTGGAGCGGTAGCTCAATAGGAGGATGCCCCCTCAAAGAGGCAAGTGAACAGGAGAGGATCCCTTCCATAATAGGATCCATTGTATGGTGTTGCCCTACCTCAAGGGTTTGGTAATAATAAAGTGTGGTTTCTTCTATCTTTGCTCTATGGATCTATTTTGTATTCAGTAATTGTGGTGATTATATTTGTAGATCTATCTTGGTTCTTAACAAGTGGTATCAGAACACTTTCCTTGGCCGGAGTTGTGGGCAACTATTTTTTATTTTTGCAGATTTTTTTTTTTCGAAGAAGAAACAAGAGGGCCGCGACATTTCAGACATTTTCAGTATATTTTTGTTCAAAATTTGCAGAAAAGGGTTGTAGATCTGAGTTTCTCTCAGAAAAACACCCAAGTTAAAAAAAAAAAATCGTCCAAAACGGAGTCCGGGAAGTCAAGATATTGAAGTTTTAAAATCTGCAATTTTTCAGGGTTTTTTCCGCGGACGGCGCCGCGATTTGATTTTATTTTTGTAGCAGTTGGAGGCCACATTTTCTCAAACAAATTACAGATCTGAGTTGCTCTCACAATTTCATCCAATTTAAAAAAAAAAATCGGCCGAAACGGAGTCCGGGAAGTAAAGTTATGAGCATTTTAACTTCAACAGTTTTTAGGGTTTTTTCCAGAAAAAGCCGCGATTTTCTGCCGTAACTTATTGGGTGAGTTCATAGGATGCTCAGATGGATATTTCTTCTCAAAATACAAAAGAAATTCTTGAATCATTCAAAGCCCAATTGTTTCACACATTGGATGCATTTGCACATGGCCTCACAGACCGCCTCACAGACAGTCTCAGAAGCAACTTCCATGATAGTTTTCGTAGTATTCAAGATTCATTGAATAACATGCAAGAGAGATTTCTTATGGAGGGTCTCATGAATGCATATAATCAAGAAATATATTCTTTGTATGATTTTGAGGCCGATTGTAATGATTGGTATATGGATAGTTGTCATTTCTGGGATGACAACCACTTCCATATTCTATTTGATGACTCTACTCCACCTTCTGTAGAGAACATACAGGTCCCACATCAAAAGCTAGTTACCAACGTTCAGTCTACATATTCTACAGTGGTATTATTCCTTCCGGATTCTGCTATGACCCTTTTCCACTATGTGGATGGATCTTCTTATTGGGATCCACATGATAGGTGTCAGTCTTTGGAGCATCATTTGGAGTTGGTTATTGGGTTCCAAAATCTTCTACGGGAAGTTCACATGAGCACTTGGACATGGGACCCGGGCTTACAATGGTGGTTGAACTACTTCAGCATGGTGGATTTCCTTTCTACATGGGACTTTGGTTCTTCAGTCTTCTTCAGCATTACGATCCACAATTATCCATGGGACCCTGGTATATGGTTGTACATCAAGCGTCGAGGACAACGCTTTCATAAGGGGGATGGAATGTAAGGTAGCTAGAGAGGTAGTGGGGGGGCCCAGAGGGCCCATAGTGATAATAGTGGAGCTCATTCAATGTAAGGTGGACTAGGTCCACTATATTATTAAATAAGGCCCACTATGGTAGTTAGATATAATAAATGTAAGAGGACTTCTTAAAAGATTCCTCCTCTAGAATGTTCTTAAGTGATGGTAGCACTATATAAAGGGGTTCAAGCAATGTAATGAGACATGAAGAGAAGTATTGTATTTGGAGCGGTAGCTCAATAGGAGGATGCCCCCTCGAAGAGGCAAGTGAACAGGAGAGGATCCCTTCCATAATAGGATCCATTGTATGGTGTTGCCCTACCTCAAGGGTTTGATGGTAATAAAGAAGATTTTGCATATTGTTATTCTATATCTCTTGTGGTGCTTTTGTATTCAGTATTGGTTCTTAACAATCCGACCAAGCCGACCAAGTAAGCCTTCACCGCTTACCTCCAGGCCCATTTACAATGGAGTTCACCAAGCCTTTTATAGGATTCATTACATGCAATCCATGGACACAATACCACAAGATACCCTAAAAAACATGGACCTGAATAACCACCTGCTTTGACTTAAAAACATATTTAACTCATTAACTCTTTCACCGAGTTAAGGCTAACCCAACATACATGCCCCCCCCCCTCCACATATTCAATCTACCTAAATCTACATCTAGAATTTTCATAGGTGACTTGATAAAACCAGGGGTACGCATGCCTATCCAGGTCTTACAGACATATGCCCATTTACATGCAATCAATTATTGTTACAACTCCAAAGTAAATACATTTTATTATTATTATTATTATTTCACGGTGACTCAACCATCACCTCCCTGCACCTTCTATGTGAACAGAGGTCGTGAAACACAATAGGCAGACAAAACTTCATCAACTATACCTGTCACTGAATTTTCTTCTTTTGTGGAGTCCTCCTTGGATGCTTCTTGTCTTTTCCAACAATCCTTCTTAAGATGCCCATATTTTCCAGAGACCAACATTTTACCTTACCCTTACTATCTTTTGACTTAGAACTGGTTGTACCTTTATGAACTTTCCCTCCTTCTGTAGATCGACATCTGACCACCATTTCTTCTGTTGTTGATGTTTCCTTACTGGATTTTTTCCTCATCTCCTTAGACAACAAAGCTCGCACAAAAATGTCATAGTAAATGGCATCTGTTGAGCTAAACCACATATTTGTGACCAAATGATACTAAGACTCATGAAGCGAACATAGCGTAAACACCCTGTCCTCATCTTCATACTTTACTTCCATACTAGATAATTGACATCTAGTCCATCTAATCTTCTCTGTTGAACAGTGCATGTGCAAAATGATTGTACACATTTGAAAGGAACTTGTTACTGCTGTAAAGAATATAACGTTAAAAAGAAAAGAGTTGAAAAGGGCTAAAGGGATAATGTTGGGTGCATCCACTTAGGCTAAAGGGATTTATATGTATGCATATCTCTGTGGCACACATCTTTTAGCATTTTCCATTGGAATTTCTTTGCTTCTCTCTATTCTCCTCCCAAGTAGTTTTTGCATTTATAGTGTCGACCATTCTTTCCCTAATCTCCCTTCCTATTTCAATTTTTGAATTGGCAATGGCTGCATCATCTTCCATTGTTTTCCATTACTCTTATGATGCATTTATTAATCATAGAGGCCCTAATGTGAAGAAAACATTCGCCAACCATCCCTACCATGGCCTTTCTAAACATGGATTGAGAGTCTTTCTTGATGAGTTGGAAGTGCAAGCAGGAGACTATTTCACTTCCCAAATAAAAGGTGTTGTTGGAACTGCCTCTGTCCATGTGGTGGTTTTCTCTTCCCACTATGCACAATCAAGGTAGTGTCTCGATGAGCTCCTCCTTGTTGGGCAGTGGAAGAAAAACAAAGCATATACAAGCAAGATTAAACACACATAAAACCAAGAACAACAATCACACAATTGACACAATGATTTATGTGGAAACCCAATGCGGGAAAAAACCACGGACAATGATATTCAATATTCTTATTATTCAAGGAAGAAATACAATAGCCAATATCAGGCATACAACCATCCTCTCCTCACACATACTCTTCTCTCTACACACATTGCACTCTCACCCCTATGGGTATGCTCGTATATATAGCATCTTTCAAACAATTAGACTAATTGATTATAATTAGATCCACTAGTTACACAATCTTTTCACAAAAAGAGTGCATGCATGCGCATTCCTAATATAGCTGCATGCATGTGCATGTGACCACATGAGAAATTAGTTGGCATGTTTCCAACAATCTCCACCTCGACACTAGTTTACCTGATATATCATGCCCTTAATTAATTCATCACCTTTCCTGCAAGCCAAGAGAAGCCAAACACCATCACAACGTCACAACTTCTCTAAGAGTACTGTTATCTGAACATGTCTGCACGATTCGCTCCAGTTTGGACCATTATACCTCCATCAGTAACTTGTCTAATAAACCGATTCACTTGTCCCATTTTGATATGCTGGACTGTTAGTCAAATGCAAAACACTTTGACCACCACAGAACACCACATCCTGTACATGTCCAAACTTACCCAATAGATCCTTGCATTCTTTCAAGACATAACATGAGGTAGATCTCCTCTCATCCAAATCTCATCAATCATAACTAGAGACTAAATCACTACAACCATTGTAGGTGATCCATGTGTTTCTGTGTTTGAAGCACCCATTTTCATGCTCTTCACCTGGTTTTTCCATGTGTCTACTGACAACACCAACTGCATGGGAAATGCTAACCATTTCCCCATTGCAATCATCAAACTTCCTACTAGCATATAATACTTGAGACATATAACCCTTTTCTTCTTCATTAGTTAGGACATAAACCTGAAGAAAACAGACAATGGAAAGCCAAAGGGATTTTACCAGTTTCACATTATTCATACCGAATTTCCTGAGTATCTTCACCACATACTTCTATTGTGATAACCAAGCTTACCATCCTTCCTGTCTCTATGTATTTCCAAGCCCAAGATTTAATTTGCTACTCCCAGATCCTTTATAACAAACGTCCTAACCAACTGAGCCAACTTGTTGATCTCAAACATGTGTGTGCTTACTACAGGCATAACATTTAATGCCAAGATAATAAATATACCATAACCACCATGGTTGTACTCACTTCTTCTAATAAATATACCATAATGGAACCGCCTCAGGTTGTCCTAGCATAAAACTTTGAATTGAAGAACAGAGGTAGGCACCAAATTGCTTGTTTTAAAAAATTCATGGTTGAAGAGGCAGGCACTAGCATAAAACTTTGATTTTTTTCTAAAACAGAGGATTGTTGGTGGAACTTCAAAATTTTTGAAGTTTTGGGCGGTACACTATCAAATTTCAAATTTTAATGCAATGCTTTGTCACTTAAAGTTCCTACACAACATGCTATCAAATTTTAAAGTTTCTTATAGTGCCTTGTCACTTAAAGATTTTGCTCAAAGCTTTCAAGGTAACTTTATCCAAAAAAATAATACTCGTCGTCTTAGAGGTTGTTTTCATGGTGGATAGAGGTTTCCCCCACCTTATGCATATTTGACTTGTTTGGTACAAGTAATACATGGTGAGGTGAGCTGAGCATCTTGTCGAGTGGATTAGAATGCGTGTAGGAACGTGATCACTAGCACACAAATAGCCCAATTTTCGACAATTTCCCTAGGAATCTAAGAAATAAGCTGAAATTGCCTGATATATTGCTAACATTGTAATTTATAAGATTCTAGATCAATTCAAACGCCTGACAAAAACTTAAAATTGCAATTTCAATGTGTTGAAATTGTGAGTTTTGAATATTAAAATTACTCTGGCTTGGCAATAAATTGCAATTTTTAATTACTAAAACTGTCATTTTTGAACATTGAGATTGCAACACATTCCTAGTATTTCATCCTATCAAGTCGTAGCAAATGTGAAAATTCTAACTGAGCATCTTATATAGCGATATCCACGTATTGAATAACTATCATCCTAGTGTTGCATCCCAAGTTACAGCAGATGTGAAAGTTCTTACACACGAGCATCTACGATAATTGCTCAGCATCAGGTAAACTATCCATCATCTATGAATTTGACAGTATGCAATATATTATAAAACTTATTTGTAACTTTGATGATGCCAACCAAAACACCCATGGAAGCCACTTGGAAATTTCATCTAGTCCATGTGCATTGTATTGATTGTACACATGGGAAAGTTAAGGCTAACGTCCAATCCATCTGATCTTCTCTATTGAACAATGCATGTGCAATCTGATTGTACACATTTGAAAGGAACCAATTACCATTCTAAAGAATATCACGTTAAAAAGAAAAGAGTTGAAAAGGGCTAAAGGGATAATGTTGGGTGCATCCACTTAGGCTAAAGGGATTTATATGTATGTATATCTCTGTGGCACACATATTTTAGCATTTTCCATTGCAATTTGTCTGCTTCTCTCTATTCTCCTCCCAAGCAGATTTTTGCATTTATAGCGTCGACCATTCTTTCCATAACCTCCCTTCCTATTTCAATTTTCGAATTGGCAATGGCTGCATCATCTTCCATTGCTGTCCATTCTTCTTATGATGTATTTATTAATCACAGAGGCCCTGATGTGAAGAAAACCTTCGCCAACCATCTCTACCATGGCCTTTCTAAACATGGATTGAGAGTCTTTCTTGATGAGTTGGAATTTCATGCAAGAGACCCTTTCACTTCCCAAATAGAAGGCGTTGTTGGAACCGCCTTCGTCCATGTGGTGGTTTTCTCTTCCCACTATGCAGAATCAAGGTGGTGTCTCAATGAGCTCCTCCTTGTTGGGCAGCGGAAGCAAAAAAAAGCATAAAAAACAGAGCATCTGCAAGCAATATTAAACACGCATAAAACCGAGAACAACAATCACAAAATTGACAGAGTGATTTATGTGGAAACCCAATGCGGGAAAAAACCATAGACAATGATATTCGATATTCTTATTATCCAAGGGAGAAATACAATAGCCAATCTCAGGCATACAACCATCCTCTCCTCAGACACACTCTTCTCTCTACACACATTACACTCTCACCCCTATGGATATGATCGTACATATAGCATCTTTCAAACAGTTAGACTAACTAATTATAATTAGATCCACCAGTTACACAATCTTTTCACAAAAAGAGTGCATGCATGCACATTCCTAATATAGCTGCATGCATGTGCATGTGACCGCATGAGAAATTAGTTGGCATGTTTCCAACAATTTCCACGTTGAAAACAATTTACTTGATATATCATGCCCTTAATTAATTCATTACATTTCCTGAAAGCCAAGAGAAGCCAAACACCATCATAGCTTCACAACTTCTCTAATAGTACTATTACATGAACATGTCTACACGATTTGATCCAGTATGGACCATTCTACCTCCATCAGTAACCTATCTAATAAACTGATGCACTTGTCCCATTTTGATATGTTGGACTGTTAGTCAAATGCAAAAAAATTTGACCACCACGGAACACCACATCCTGTACCTGTCCAAACTTACCCAATAGATCCTTGCATTCTTTCAAGACATAACCTGAGGTACATATCCTGTTGTCCAAATCACATGAATCATAACCAGAGACTAAACCATTGCAACCACTATAGGTGATCTATGTGTTTATGTGTTTGAAGCACCCATTTTCACGCTCTTCACCTAGTTTTTCCATGTGTCTATTGACAACACCAACTGCATGTGAAATGATGACCATTTCCCCATCGCAATCATCAAACTTCCTACTATCATATAATACTTGAGACATATAACTATTTTATTCTTCATTAGTTAGGACATAAACCTGAAGAAAACATACAATGGAAAGCCAAAGGGATTCTACTGGTTTCACATTATTCATAACGAATTTCCTGAGTATCTTCACCACATACTTCTGTTGTGATAACCAAGATTACCATCCTTTCTGTCTCTATGTATTTCCAAGCCTAAGATTTATTTTTCTGTTCCCAGATCCTTCATAACAAATGTCCAAACCAAATTAGCCAACTTGTTGATCTCAAACATGCGTGTGCTTGCTACATGCATAACATTTAATGCCAAGATAATAAATATACCATAAACACAATGGTTGTACTCACTTTTTGTAAAATTTGGCTCACCATGAAGGAATCAAACATCTTGTACCATTTTCCTGGCATGCTTCAAGCCATACACTGATTCTTGAGTTTGCAAACAAATATTCTGTTGTGATTCTAAACTAACCTTTCTGGTTGTTCCATATACATCCCCTTATCCAAAAAAAATCCATGTAAAATAGTTTTAACATCTAGTTGTACTATCACAACCAGTGCTAACACAACATGAATAAAAACAATCTTTTAACAACCAGTGAGAAACTTTCATGGAAATCAATACATTCCAAATACCCTTCTACTACCAGTCATGCTTTGAACCTTTCATCTTTTACTATGTTTGATTTTATAAAAGGAGATTCATCAAACACTACATATTTGTCCATGATGATTCTATGGGTAGTAGGATCCCACAGTCTGGATCCCTTAACATCATCACCATATCAAAGATCTACTTGTTTGATCTGGGTCCTACTTAGAGTGCTGATAAAAAACATAAGCATCACAACCAAATAATTTCACATTTGAGTAATTACCATATGACATGTTCATACTTCTTCCTGAATCTTCCTGTCATTTGCAATCGATGGTGACCGAGTTACCAGATAGCACAACCACTTATGCCCACAACTATTGTTGCAACTTGGCATTACTAAACATGCCTATTTGATCCCAGCTTCCTTGTAATACTTTCGAAGTTCCATAGATATGGATTTACCTTCATCATATATTCTCAAACACTTGATTGACTTGCCAACATATCAACCTTTCTACAGACCTGTTGGGCCCCAACAACTCCCCTTATATTTTACAAAATTTAATGGGACCCTATTAGAATCTTGATAATTATAATGAGCTACATAATCAACCTTTTCAAATAGTTCCATACCTTGGCTTGCTTTGAGAAAAACTTAAGACATTTACTTTAATATGAGACATTCATTACAAGAGTATATGTCAAAAGTTAGAAACGAGCATAAAAATCTCAATTTAAACAAAACGTTAATTTTTTATCAAATGTTTACTTTCGTTTAAATTATGATTATATGTTCATTCTTTTGCTCATTAGCAAGTTTGACTATTTTGAATAATGTGTTCAATACTTCATCAAATAATATCTTGGTTGGTTTCTCATTTTCATGAAATCATTTGGTGATGTTAATTAATTAAATTCTTTTTTCATTTTGCATCTCATTTCAAAATAATAATAATCAAAGAATTATCTATCATTTGTTTGATTTTGTAAAAAACTAAAATTAATATTTTTTCTCCATTAACTTGAAGCTTCTAGATCATATTTGAAAGGAAAATATAAACAATGTTTGTTTAGAACTTATAGTTAGTTTAAATTCATTTTTTATTTTTCTAGATTTTGTTTTATTCACAATTTTTAGGTTATTTGTTTAGGTTTCTTTTTATTTCACAGGTTTCTATTATCAAATATTTGATACGGATCTGATCATGGCTTGATTTTATTATCCAAATATATTCAAGATGATTGATCAAAAAATAATTTTGGATTGCTACAAATAATTTTATGAGCAACAACAGATAAAATTTGGTAAGGCGTCAAGATCAGATAGATGATTTTGCAGAACTGATTGCAGCCAAACTGTGAAGCATTTGAAGAAACGGTTGAAAACCCAGAACCAAAATGGACCTATTTACCTTACGCGTAAATATTTTCCCACACAAATGCACGATTTGAAAGATATTGGGGTCTCCTTTAGAGACAAATTTCAGGTGGCGGAAATTAATAGTGACGCCCAGACTGTTCATTCATTTTATAAATATATGAGAAAGATCAGAGCCAAAGGGATCCAAGAATTGGAGAGGAGGATTTTAATCATTTTTCTTTTGTATATTATTGCTTTTGTAAACTTTTTATTTCTTTTCAAATGGAGTAATGGATGACTGAAATTTTTGGGAGAATGGACGAATATTTTCAAAGAAGAATATGGAATTCCAGGTTGCATAATGGCTTTTGTCCTGTAAGTAAAATGGTTTTATTTTCATTGTAATATATTTATATTCTTTTAATAATTGATTATGCATTGATTTAAATAGCTTTAGTCTTTTTTTATCAATACATGGTTAATTATTATCATTTATGTATTAATTTTTCCAAGCTTTAAAGTCTATTATCCAAAACATTTTTTCCAGGACTACAGAATGGACAAATGATTCAAAAAACTTAATAGAACGACATATATGCATTTTGGCTTAGCCTTTTGTTTATAATGTTGTTATTTATGTTTTTTTTAATCCTGTTACATGTCCAGGTCTGATATCTTTAGATTAAATGATCTGTGATGTCTAGGAGGTTTATATTATAAATTCCATCTATCATTTGCTTCTCAAAATACAAATGCTGTGAATATCTTCAATTTAAACAATGAGATTTATCTTTGAATTTTAAATTGAATGATAAAATGCATAGATTGCTTCCAGATTTATCTTGCTCTAATCATTTATAATTATGAGATCACAGGTTTATGTTTGTGTTTCCATTTCTGTCATTAAAACCTAAGCTGCCAATACATGTTCTGAATTTATTTAGAATAGTCATAAGGTTCATTGCAAATTTCTCTCTTGGACATGGTAGTTGGATGTTCACCACTCATGTAGATGCTTGGATACACCTCACTAATTCACTGACATGATAGCTTCTTTGTATTTTTCTGTCATTTACATATCATTGAAACTAGAATGTATGGTTTAGCTTTGACTATCCACATGTTCATGTTTCATTAATTATTTTTGCAAGATTCTTTAAATTTATAAAAGAAAAAAAATAAATATTTTTATGTTCTTTCTTTATCTGCTTCCTAGAAGCAATCATTTTTCACATCGATTTTTGTAAGTTTCGATTAAAACTTGCAACTTGTAAATCATGTAAATAAACGAGACTTGCATATCTTTTGCTTAAATACAACTATCAGAGTTACATTAGAACATATGTACACACACACACACACACACACACACACACACACATATATATATAGTGTTTAGTAATTAGTTAGTTATTTCTCTCTTTTATTCGTTTCTTTTAGGATTCTTAGATTGGCTAACGGAGCCATTAAACCTGTCAGAACGAGTTATACCAAACGGCTTGGGTTATTTAGACAACCTCGGACCGGACTCATTCTTCCATTTGACGGACGATCAATTTCGCCCGTCAACAAATGGCACTAGAAGGAGGGCCAAACTGACAAGCTGGCCTTGTAGGAGTCTTTGTTTCAAATTTATTAATTTTCCATGGCTCCCCAAATCACCGTGTCAGAACATGATTTTAATGTCTCACTACCAATTATTTCCAACAAGACAACTGATCTATTTTTAGAACTCACCTTTGATGGTGAAGGGAACACATCTGCATTAGACCATATTTCTAATTTTTTTTTATATGTGTTTAAGACATAAGATCACTGATTCTAATGTTACATGCAGATTGTTCGCTCTCACTTTCCAAGGTCAATTTAAGGATTGGTTTGAATCTTTTCGGGCTAATTCTTTTCATTCTTTGTCTGAGTTTGTATTTGAGTTTTTCTTAGATTTTAGCAATTATGATTATGATGAATTAAGTGAAGAATTAAGTTGCTTAAGGAAAGAAAATGGTGAATCATTCAATGATTTTGCAATTAGGTTCATTCATGTTGGTATTAGATTCCCTTTGAAAGAAATGCCACTTATTAATGAATGTTTTGAATATCTCGTTTCTCTCTTAGACAAGCAAGATCAATTAATTTTTAACCAATCTGAATTGAACACTAACACTCAATCTCAAGATGGTTCAAATTTTCATGTTGATCTTGAAGATTTTGAAGCACCATAATTTTTGTCGACTTCTTTCATTTTGACAAATCATGAGCCACATAATGCAACTGTCACATCTAATCATTCTTTGCAAACAATGTCTCTTCTTGTCGAAGAAGGAACCTTTACTTTAAAAGATGACAGTTGTCCCACTCTCATAGATTTTATAACAGTTTCTAAAGTAAAAGAGGCCGAATGTGAAGTTGATAATCACGTGGACGATAAATATTCCCCTAATTTAGTTGAACAAATCCATGATCAATCAGTGGGAGACAAAATCATTAGGTAGACTATTAATCAACCTTCTATCTCTAGTGATTTGCTCTCAAATTTTCTCTTACATAATGAACCAAATTGTCTCTTAGAAACTGTCTCGTATTCTTTAAAAGAGAATACAACAGAGGTTGATCAGTTTATACAAGGAGAGGGA
>ML780741.1:189039-215327 GCA_009831015.1 Picea engelmannii
ATTATAACATTGAGCTTATCCTAATACTATATGGTCTCAAAGTGAATTTATTTCAGGGAGCTTAAATCATTTTTCAAGTCTTATTATTTTCTTCCTAAGATGAAATATTACCAGATCAGAGATAACTGCTTCACCCAGTAAGTTTCCATTTGTTGGGCCCCAACAACTCCCCTTATATTTTTACAAAATTTAATGGGCCCCTATTAGAATCTTGATAATTATAATGAGCTACAGAATCAACCTTTTCAAATAGTTCCATACCTTGGCTTGCTTTGAGAAAAACTTAAGACATTTAATTTAGTATGAGACATTCATTACAAGAGTATATGTCAAAAGTTAGAAATGAGCATAAAAATCTCAATTTAAACAAAACGTTAATTTTTATCAAATGTTTACTTTTGTTTAAATTATGATTATGTGTTCATTCTTTTGCTCATTAGCAAGTTTGACTATTTTGAATAATGTGTTCAATACTTCATCAAATAATATCTTGGTTGGTTTCTCATTTTCATGAAATCATTTGGTGATGTTAATTAATTAAATTCTTTTTCCATTTTGCATCTCATTTCAAAATAATAATAATCAAAGAATTATCTATCATTTGTTTGATTTTGTAAAAAACTAAAATTAATATTTTTTTTCCATTAACTTGAAGCTTCTAGATCATATTTGAAAGAAAAATATAAACAATGTTTGTTTAGAACTTATAGTTAGTTTAAATTCATTTTTTATTTTTCTAGATTTTGTTTTATTCACAATTTTTAGGTTTCTTTTTATTTCATAGGTTTCTATTGTCAAATATTTGATACGGATCTGATCATGGCCTGATTTTATTATCCGAATACGTTCAAGATGATTGATCCAAAAATAATTTTGGATTGCTACAAATAATTTTATGAGCAACAACAGATAAAATTTGGAAAGACGTCAAGATCAGACAGACGATTTTGCAGAACTGATTGCAACCAAACCGTGAGGAATTTGAAGAAACCGTTGAAAACCCAGAACCAAAATGGACCCATTTACCCTTCACAAAGATATTTTCCCAAACAAATGCACGATTTGAAATATATCGGGGTCTCTTTTAGAGACAGATTTCAGGTGGCGGAAATTAATAGTGACGCCCAGACTGTTCATTCATTTTATAAATATATGAGAAAGATCAGAGCCAAAGGAATCCAGGAATTGGAGAGGAGGATTTTAATCCTTTTTCTTTTGTATATTATTGTTTTTGTAAATTTTTTATTTCTTTTCAAATGGAGTAATGGATGACTGAAATTTTTTGGAGAATGGACAAATATTTTCAAAGAAGAATATGGAATTCCAGGTTGCTTAATGGCTTTTGTCCTGTAAGTAAAATGGTTTTATTTTCATTATAATATATTCATATTCTTTGAATAATTGATTATGCATTGATTTAAATAGCTAAATAGTCTTTTTTATCAATACATGGTTAATTATTATCATTTATGTATTAATTTTTCCAAGCTTTAAAGTCTATTATCCAAAACATTTTTTCCAGGACTACAGAATGGACAAATGATTCAAAAAACTTAATAGAAAAACATATATGCATTTTGGATTTAGCCTTTTGTTTATAATGTTGTTATTTATGTTTTTTTTAATCCTGTTACATGTGCAGGTCTGATATCTTTAGATTAAATGATCTGTGATGTCTAGGAGGTTTATATTATAAATACGATCTATCATTTGCTCCTCAAAATACAAATGCTGTGATTATATCTTCGATTTAAACAATGAGATTTATCTTTGAATTTTAAATTGAATGATAAAATGCATAGATTGCTTCCAGATTTATCTTGCTATAATCATGTATAATTATGAGATCACATGTTTATGTTTGTGTTTCCATTTCTGTCATTAAAACCTAAGCTGCCAATACATGTTCTGAATTTATTTAGAATAGTCATAAGGTTCATTGCAGATTTCTCTCTTGGACATGGCAGTTGGATGTTCACCACTCATGCAGATGCTTGGATACACCTCACTAATTCACTGACATGATAGATTCTTTGTATTTTTCTGTCATTTATATATCATTGAAACTAGAATGTATGGTTCAGCTTTGACTATCCACATGTTCATATTTCATTAACTGTTTTTGCAAGATTCTTTAAATTTATAAAAGAAAAACAATAAATATTTTTATGTGATTTCTTTATCTTCTTCCTAGAAGCAATCATTTTTCACATCGATTTTTGTAAGTTTCGATTAAAAATTGCAGCTTGTAAATCATGTAAATAAATGAGACTTTCATATCTTTTGCTTAAATACAACTATCAGAGTTACATTAGAACATATGTACACATATATATATAGTGTTTAGTAATTAGTTAGTTATTTCTCTCTTTTATTCATTTCTTTTAGGATTCTTAGATTGGCTAATGGAGCCATTAAACCTGTCAGAACGAGTTATACCAAACGTCTTGGGTTATTTAGACAACCCCGTACCAGACTCGTTCTTCCAGTTGACGAACGGTCAATTTCGTCCGTCAACAAGACCCACCTTTATAACATGGACACACTGCTCCACCTTGAACTTTTCATTCAAACAACCTTGACTAAAACTGACCAAGCCGACCAAGTTAGCCTTCACCTCTTACCTCCAGGCCCATTTACAATGGAGTTCACCAAGCATTTTATAGGATTCATTACATGCAATCCATTAACACAATACCATGAGATACCCAAAAAAACATGGACCTGAAAAACCACTTGCTTTGACCTAAAAACATATTTAACTCATTAACTCTTTCACCAAGTTAAGGCTAACCCAACATACATGCCCCCCCTCCACATATTCAATATACCTAAATCTACATCTAGACTTTTCATAGGTGACTTGATAAAACCAGGGGTACACATACCTATCTAGGTTTACAAACATATGCCCATTTACATGCAATCGATTATTGTTACAACCCCAAAGTAAATACAATTTTTATTTTATTTTATTATTTCACGATGATTCAACCATCATTGCCATGCACCTTCTATGTGAACAGAGGTGGTGAGACACAATAGACAGACAAAACTTCATAAACCATACTTGTCGCTGATTTTCTTCTTTTGTGGAGTCCTCCTTGTATGGTTGTTGTCTTTTCCAACAATCCTTCTTGAGATGCCCAGATTTTCCACAGACCAACATTTTCCCTTACCCTTACTATCTTTTGACTTAGACTTGGCTGTACCTTTTTGATATTTCCCTCCTTCTGTAGATCAACATCTAACCACCATTTCTTTTGTTGTTGAGGTTTCCTTACTGGATCTTTTCCTCATCTCCTTAGAAAACAAAGCTCCCACAACAATGTCATAGTCAATGTCCTCTGTTGAGATAAACCACATAGTTGTGACTAAATGATCCCAAGACTCAGGAAACAGACACAATAGCGTAAACACCTTGTCCTCATCTTCATAATTTACTTCCATACTAGATAACTGACAAATCAAACTATTGAAAACATTCAAGTGATCAACAATTTTTGTACCTTCTTTCACCCCCAAGCTACACAACTGTTTCTTCAAGAAGATTATGTTTGTCAAGGAATTTGTCATACATAGATTTTCCAGTATGTTCCACAAACCTGTTGTTGTCTCCTCTTCAATGATGTTAAACAACACTTCATCTTCCAGACACAAATGCATAGTACTGAGGGCTCTTGCATCCAGATCTTCCTAGTCCTTGTCTGTCATGCTTGCTAGTTTCTTTGTCTGCCCAACCAATGCTTTTTCCAATCCTTGTTGCATAAGAATATCCCGCATCTTGAACTTCCATAGTGCAAAGCTATTCTTACCACTGACTCCACCTCAAACTTAGAACTCTGCACTTTTGCCATTAGCACAAACACCAAAACCATTGCTTATAAAACTGAAACTTTTTATAGTAAAGAAACAATGATAGGATATAGTTGGAAAAAAGGTTTAATCCAATATATATATATTTAAAAAACCTTTAAAAACATCCACTTTGGGTATCCACCTTTTTAAACACTAAAGGATCCACTTATACATCCACTCACTCATTTAAGAATGGTTTGAACTTATCCTCTACCTCACCCACTTGTTTCATTAAAAAGGAAACACTCACGACCATGTCATATGAATGATAAAATAAAAACCTTAAAATTTTTATACCACTCATACCATGCAAATTTTGTTATATCAGTGCTCTTATGAATGTGGAGAGGGAGCGTGTTTTTTTAGAGATCGCCGCTTCTTCTCTGTGCAAGGTGGAACAAACCGATGATGGCAACACATCTATGTGCTTTTCTCTTCCTCTTCCCAACTCATGATATATTTTTCTCTCGTGCGTGGGGAGAACACACAGTTCCACATGCAACTGGAGCAACCCACGATTCTCATCTTTTCCTTCTTTGCGAACCGATTCCCAGGGGCCATAATTATTTTCTCCTCAAGCTCTGATACCACTTGTTGGGAAGGGAAAGAAAAATAGATCATAACAAACTAGAGCATTTTCAAGCAAGATTAAACACACATAAAACCAAGAACAACAATCACACAATTGACACAATGATTTATGTGGAAACCCAATGTGGGAAAAAACCGTGGGAAATGATATTCGATATTCTTATTATTCAAGGGAGAATTACAATAGCCAATCACATGCATACAACCATCCTCTCCTCACACACACTCTACTCTCTACACACATTGCACTCTCACCCCTATGGGTATGCTCGTATATATAACATCTCTCAAACAGTTAGACTAACTGATTATAATTAGATTCACCAGTTACACAATCTGTTCACAAAAATAGTGCATGCATGCACATTCCTAATATAGCTACATGCATGTGCATGTGACCACATGGGAAATTTCTTGGTATGTTTCCAACACTCCTCATGCTGAAGTCTGGGAAGACCATCATCCCTATATTTTATGATGTTATGCCCATCGAGCTTCGGTGGGCGGGGGGCAAGTACGCTAAGGCCTTGCGAAAAATTGGCAGCGAAGGAGACTTGTGACCATCAAGGTCGTAAACGGAAGCGATACAACTCCGACACTATTGAAGAATGGAGAAATGATCTATCTCTTGTTGTAGACATAAACGGATTTGAGCTAGTGAAGTGAAATGGGTAAGAACTCTTTCTCCTCTCTCGGTAGTGTATTATTTTTTTGTTACATAGATATACATAGATGTTTGTTTCTCACTAGTTTTATTTATTTTCTTCTGAATAACTAGAGACGAGGTGGAGTTGGTAGAGAATGTGGTTAGATGTGTGTTGAAAAAATTAGAAAAAACCATGTTGCATGTAGGATGTCCCAAGCTATAGTGGGGTTGCGGGAGTAATGGAGCAGCTGCACCAATGATTGGAAGGAGGAATCGAATTAGATTGAAATAAGAAGACATTGGTGCAATGAAAGCATAAATAAATCATTACAATCCATGTCTTCTCTAGAGTGCTCAGTAGTTATGATGAGTAGCTCCGCGTGTATATTTAGCCATCAATTATTTATGAAATTCACTATTGTGCTCGAAGAGATATTAGAGTAATTTTAAAGGATGCCTCATCTTATGAGGCATAATGGAAGAAGCCATAGTTCAAGAGGAGATGATGTTAAGGCAATGATATACCAAGTTATTGTTAGTGTGCCATTCGAAACCAAAGGTTGAGTTAATATTTCCTAAGGATGGGAGGAAGTTAAAGTTTGCAAAGGGACTAATGAGATACAAGATTTCCTTAAGGAGTGTTGGTGTCCAAACCCACAAGATGAGGAGATTGATTCAATGGTCAAAGGAAAAAAAGGTGATAAGACAACGATGCCATGCCAATAGATGGACAAGGAACCGGATTAATAAATGGAACGATGTGGTGGTTAAAAATATGAACAAACATGAGCATGGAGATGGAGCAATTAGAGTAGTGACCATAGTTAGAAGAGGAAGAGTAATCAAATGAATCATTACATCAGTTAGAAGGATTGAGGATAAATAAAGAATGACTATAAGATATTGATACTCTCAGCATCGGATGTAATAGCCACACTTAATTTTAAGAGGATGAGAGCCCATGGTTGGTCAAAGAGAGTAGGAGTGATAGGGCACTAGTATTATCCTTCATTGCAATTGTATTTTGTAACCCTAAATAAACAAGAGTATTTACTTATTTATTATATTATATTATATTTATTATTTTTTTATAGGACTTTGTTGAACCATGTGAGGCTTGCGTGAATGTTTTATCAATTTATTCAATGGGAGTACGAGGAGATATGGTCTTTGACATATTTTCCTTGAATTATGGAGTGATAATATATGAATTCACATAGTTGCGAATGTTTCTAAGTGAATTAAATTCTATGTACTAATATTGAGAATATCAAAATTAGAAGTAAATCCTTATGTGAAGAGAGGATGGTCTTTATGAGACTCTCGAGTACATGAAGGAAGGAAAAAAGGAGTCAAATTCATTAAGTGGAAGGCAATAGATATCAGTAATGGCACACCTCTAGGTATAATGTTTTTGGTGCGTGTTAGTTTACACTAACCAAGTGCTATATGTTATGAAAAGGCATAGAAGTGGTGTCCAAACCCACAAGACCTAGAAGCAATAACTCTTACATTGATGAGATCACATATATTATGTAGAAGCATTCCTGGGGTTTTAGAAATCCTACAGCCTACCCCCAACAACACTCCATGCCCCCTAAAAAAAAAAACAATTATGTTTTTGTTTTATTTCATGTTTTTCTAGATTTTCAACGATAAGAAGGGTTCAATGTTTTGATCATCTGTATCTCATCTCTTGGATTTAAGGTATGAAAATTGAACATATTATAGAAGACACCTTACTATTCCTTCACACCAAATTTCATAAAAATGTATCGAGTTTAAGCACGATGTATATGTTTGAAGCTAGCACACGACAATTTTTCATATTTTTATAGTAACATGGGTTTAGTATTTTGACCAGTGTGGCTTCACTTCTAGGAGTTAGAGTTTGAATATTTTATATATTTTAGAGGACATATTCCTCTACCTTCCCTCCAAATTTCATAAAAAATATGGAGTTTAAGGGGTGTGCCCAAGCCAAAAACAAAGTGTTGCACACAAACTCATATTCCTTCCATGTGTTCATTTTTTGACTTTGAATATTCACACATCAAATATTGAGTTACATTTGGCATGTTGGGAGGTATTAATAGTTATAAAAAAGTAGGATTAATCATACACATGTTTAGGTTACCCCAAGAAATGAAAATACTTCTAAGTAACTGAACAACAATGTCCCCAGGGTTTAAATATTTAGGAATTTCATGTAATTTGTGCCTTTGGATCTCCATTGATATGGTATTCTATATTTGATGGTAGTGTTGGATGATATAGAGAACTACAAATAATATTTGTGAATGTAATAATTCTTGAGAGAATTTGTTATCAATTTCAATAAACGTATGCAAAATTAGTTGTTGTAAATACTATCATGTATTGAATATTCATTCTTTGTCGACTTTGTATTGAATTTCATTCCTTGTTGACTGTGTGTTTGATCTAGGTGGATATCAGTGGCCACTCACCTATTCCATTGGCTCAAAGCACAGTTTTCCATCTTGGCATTTTTTTACACTTTTTCCGGTCCTAAACTTTTGGGGCCATTTTGAGGCCTTAAACAATGTTTTTTGGGCACAACAATGCCCAAACAATAGTAGAAGGCATGTCTAGGACAATTGGAATGCGTACTTCTCGGTTATACCTTTCCAATGGGCTATCAAGTGCACCACACAAATATTGTATGCAAAAATTACGACCCCGGGAAGTTGGCATACCAACTAACCCCATCGGGGCCCACAAGCCTTTTGGTGTTTCGTCTCCTAAGGTTAGGTTTTTGGATATTTAGGGTTTCCTCATTGATTATTTATGATAAAAATTCCTTTCAAACTCATTGTAATGCACTTTGGAGAATGCACGTAGCCATCACATCTCTTCTCAGAGATAAGCTACCACCATTCGAGGGAGTTTGTTTCATTCTTCTTTTTTACAATTAAACATGTTTCATTTATTAATAGAAGTCCAATTTCACTGCATATCTTTTGGTTATAAATTTTTATTTCATTTCATTCCATTTATAAATCTAGATCAATGGTATCAGAGAGATCTGCTCTTTATCTGTTTCTTTGTGCATGCACCCAATGAGGTCAGGGTATAAGGAGTTGGGATTCAAACTATTTGAACCTTTGCAGGACTGTCCTCGCTGACCTCGATGAATTCCCATGGTAGAAGAAAAGAGAGATGATGGAGTAGGAGATCCTGTTAAAATATTGCTCGAGGAATCCCTCTCTTGAAAAAGGAACGAGATGATAGATATTTTTTCCCAAATCCTTCGACGACTGGCAACAACCGAATCATCTTCGTCAAGCGGCCACTTTGGAGGCACCACCCTGTTAATATTATGGTAGATGCGGGAGGTATTTACCTCCATGTGTGAACCTAACGAGAATAAAAGAATTCAGAAAGCAAGAGAAAACCCTAATGAGTTGGCTAATAACCCTAGAAGTCTTGTCAGCTCAAGAAGATAATTTATATTAGGTTATTAGCCTCCAAGAGAAGAAGTCAACCATAAATAATAATAATATACTGAATAGACACATATCCAGAAGGAGAAGTCGACCCCAACAAATCTGGCAGAATCAATATAAATACAGGGTGCCAGTTCTCATTTGACAGTATCTCAGAATTGCAGTTCCCAGTTTGGTGCGCATTACAATTCCCAGTTTGGTGCGTACATGTGGAAGAGAGCTGCAGGTGCAGCTGCAGTAGCAACAAATTTTCAGTATTTTCTTGACTATCTCTTGGCTAGGTTTTGGACTATCTGATCAATTCTTTGTGATGCGCTATCCTTGGGGAAAGGTGCACTACCCTTTTTTTGGCTATCTAGCCTAGGGTTTTCTTCCGGAGTAATTCTCAGTCAAGGTTAAGGTGCTCGGAGGGTGGATTTGACCTATGGTTGGGTGACGAGGGTATCATCAATGGTAAAACGAGCACACCATATTCTATATTCTAACAGGTTATGGGCCCACACCTCCTTCATTCAGTCTAAACGCTGGAAGGAAACATAGCCGCTAGGATATTGAGCTAGTTGAGAAACTTCTACTAGGGTTACTAGCAGAAGAAGCTCCCAAGACACTACCGCTAGGGTTACTAGGAGGAGTAGTTGCAGAAACCCTAAATCCTATTGTTGAACCACCTTAAGTGAAGGGATTGACCTAATCTTCTGATAGATCAATGTGCCCTAGCCTAGCGCATCTCCTGATACTCTCAGCAAGCCAAGACATGAAGTTTGGATTTCTGGTCAAATCCAGGGTTTGACCAAGTCAAGTATCCATGATGAACTCTATGAAGTCTGAGAACAAGTTAGATGGAGCCTCTAACTTCAGAGTGTGGAAGACAAGGATTGACCTCATCCTTTCCAAGAATAAAGTGCTGAATATTGTGAAAGGAAAGATCGTGAAGCTAGAGTTTGAAGAAGGAAAAGAGAAGGAACCGCAAAACGTTGCAGCTATGGAGAAGTTCAAAGATGTTGACATCATAGCCATGAGTATCATAGTGGATTCTATAAAATACCACTTGATACTCTACATCTCCCATCTTGACTCATTGAAGAAGATGAACGATGCCCTAACAAATCTCTTCTCAGTCAGAAACATTGGACAAGTTATGAGTCTGAAGAATGAGCTTCGTGACATGAAGATTAATGATGATGATAACATAACATCATACTTTGTAAGAATCTCCCAGTTAAGAGATCAACTACAAGCTATTGAAGAGATCACTTCAGAGAAGGAATTGGTGAACATAGTACTCAATGGTCTTCCCAAGACATGGGATGCATTTGCCGCAAGCATGAACACAAGAAAGGAGTACCCGACATTTGAAGAACTTTGGACTTACTGTGCTCAAGAAGAATCAAGGATCAATGAAAAAGAGAAACCCCAAAAGAAGTACGATGATCAAGCCTTCACAACAAGATTCAAGAACTTCATGAACAAAAGGAAGTTTGGCTCAAGGAGGAAGCCAAATCAAGAGAAAGACATTTCAAAAGTACAATGCTTCAACTGTCAAAAGTACGGTCACTACAAGAATCAGTGTCCTGAGCTAAAGAAAAGGAAAGACAAACACGAAGCATCGATTGTCGAAGAAAAGGAACCTACAAAGAAGACTACGTAGGATGGAAGAGACTTCTTCTTCTAAAAGGTAACACCACTCTTCTTATTCCTTGTACATTTCTTGTTTGCATCATCTCTATACATATCTTGTATATCTATCTCTTGGAATATAATGTGTTCCAAGAAGAACTATACCTATGGAAGAACAAACAAGATGAAAAGAGTTATCATTAGATAATACACATGAAAGAATGAAATACAAATCATGTGGAAGCTATTGCAAGATAAGTTGAATCAATCATGAAGAAACTTAGTAGAAGCAAAAACAGAAAGAAGTCAACAATCAAGAGGAAATTGGAAAAAGACTTATGACGTTTTGTAGAAAACAACAAGACAAAAGCGTGGACTCTGTTAGACAAGAGAGCCAATTATACATTGCAAAAGACAATAAGGATGCACATGGAAGCATGGACTCTATTAGACAGAGGGAGCCGATTATATGCACTTATAAATGAAGCAAGGATTAGGAGGTAGCTAATCCTATGATCCATTGAAGATGATGAAATATATATCCATGGTAATAGTCATGAAAGACAATATGTGTTCATTTCAATTGTAGAACAAGACTTCTTCGAAGAGAAGCCTTAAAGTATTCCTAGTTGTCCATCCAGATCCGTGATCTTATGATGAAAGGAAGACGTGGAATTTCTAGGGAATGGAATCTATAAGAAACTCCATGGACCCAAGAGCTAAGGAAAAACATGAAGAAGAACATGAAGATTCCAAGAAAGAAATAAAAGCCAGAACAACCAGTCATAATATTAAGAATCAAAAGATTACCAGCCTGATATGAACTCAATAAAAGAAATCAAACAGGGGAACTGAAAGTCATGATGAAGAACAATGTATGAAAGAATTATGAATAAAAGAATTTCCAGATCCAAAACTAGAGGTTCTCCTAGATGGAGGGAGAAGACTATGATGATTACTTGTTCCAGTAAACCAGACTTATCTCTACATAAGTCATTATATCATCTGCAACATCCATGAGTCAAAATTCTACATCAGATGAATGCAAAGAATGTTATCCAGAGAAATTGAATAAAGAGCGTATGAAGAGCAATCTCAAGACTTTGAGGCATACCAGAAAGAGACTCTTGTATGCAGATAGAAGAAGATAACTTGGTGGAGAACCTCCAATGCACAACAAAAGCATGGTGAAGATTTCCTATAACATCAAGATGACTACTCAGTAGATCAGATCTCATGATGACAGAAGAAGTGCCACATAGATATGTTCCGGTTTTCCAACTATGATATACTCTATTGTTCAGATCTACATGAAGGCTTCATAGTGTTCTAGACTAATGTACAATCGAAATCAAGCATCACATTATCCATGATGAAGTCCATAAAGGAGAAAATGATCTCTCCAATACATATCCCCACAGATGAGCAGATAAGCAGACATTTTGATAAAAGCTTCTATCCAATATGAAAGAGTTTGCGTACTCAAGCTAGAGCTCGTGGAAACAACTTCCTTCCTATTGAAAAAGGAAGAAATGAATCTCCAAGTTAGGAGGGAGCACTGAAAATATTATTGAAGACATTCATTGAAAAATAGTCCATCTTGGATAGATGCTTTTCCTGTTCGGAAAGTGGATTGATATTTCTGACGGACAGTGACTTTCCATTGTGGTTAACATGGGAAGTAGTCTGATTTCTGATGTATCATAGACAACAACTACCCATTGTGGTTAACATGTGGAGTGGTCTAGGGAAGTCTCTCTTCTTGAGGGTTACTCAAGAAGACTGGCCCGCCTCGTCGGACAATGATTTCTCATTGTGGTTAACACGAGGAATGGTCCGTTTTGGAGGTTGATGCAGGACAGTATTTTCCTCTTGTGGTTAACAGAGGAAATGGTCCAGATAGTCATTTCTTAGGGTTTTCACATTCTCTCCAGGGTGCACTTTTATTAGTGTAGGAGGAATGGCCCAGGGTGGGGAATGGTCCAGGCTCAACAATCAGGGACAAACATTCCTTAGGTTTATACATTCTCTCCAGGGCACACTTTGATTAGTGTAGGAGGAATGGCCCAGGGTGGGGAATGGTCTAGGACAAACATTCCTTAGGGTTTATACATTCTCTCCAGGGTGCACTTTGATTAGTGTAGGAGGAATGGCCTAGGGTGAGGAATGGTCCAGACTCAGACATTCCTTAGGGTTTATACATTCTATCTAGGGTGCACTTTGATTAGTGTAGGAAGAATGGCCCAGGGTGAGGAATGGTCCATGCTCATAAATCAGAAACAATCATTCTTCCTTGTTTGAGAAGAATAGGGTAGATAGCCCATTGTTGATGAGGGCAGATATTCTTTCAGAGCTCACAGATGTGAGTGAAAGATTGGCCCAGACAAATCAATTTATATCATAACATTGTTTCTGTGCAGGTTGTTACTAGATGTTTGTTATGAATACAGTAGATATAGAATACTATGGTGGATATGTTCCACTGTTCGTGAGGCAGATATTCTTTCAGAGTTCACAAATGTGAGTGAAAGATTGGCCCAAATAATTCAGTATATATCATAACATTGTTTCTATGTAGGTTTCTATCAGATGTTTGTTATGAAGACTATATGATAGTAGATGAGGACTACTGTGGTGGATATGTTCCACTGTTCGCAACCATACGTTGCTGATCAAGTACTTGTGTGTTACTTGGTGTGGTAGAGAACCACTGGATTGTAGTTATGTACTACTATGGATAGACACAATTGTGTTCTATTTCTGTTCTAACTGCCTTCAAGACTATCAATAGTTTATTGAAAATAATCACCATCAAGACGAATGATGAACAGATATTTTCCAGATGGAAATTGGTTAAGAGAATTTACTCCTCTAGATTATAAGAGTGGCTCTTGTATCACTCTATGGTGTGAGTGACTTATCTAACATCATGTCTAATTACTCAGTTGAAGTATGGTTCTGAGAGATGATGTAGCTGATGGTGATGGTGATGCTCATGATCTAGTCATGAAATAGTCTAGACGACTATATTGATGCTACCGGGTAAATGGTATGTTTTTGTGCTCAAGTATATTACCTATAATACCTCCCTAGCTAGGAGGGAGTGTTAATATTATGGTAGCTGTGGGAGGTATTTACCTCCATGTGTGAACCTGACGAGAATAGAAGACTCCAGAAAGCAAGAGAAAACCCTAATGAGTTGGCTAATAACCCTAGAAGTCTTGTCGGCTCAAGAAGATAATTTATATTAGGTTATTAGCCTCCAAGAGAAGAAGTCATCTAGAAATAATAATAATATACTGAACAGACACATATCCAGAAGGAGAAGTCGGCCCCAACAAATCTTCCAGAACCAGTATAAATACAGGGCACCAGTTCTCATTTGACAGTATCTTAGAATTGCAGTTCCCAGTTTGGTGTGCACTGCAGTTCCCAGTTTGGTGCGCACTTGTGGAGGAGAGATGCAGGTGTAGCTGCAACAATAACAAGTTTTCAGTATTGGCTTGACTATCTCTTGGCTAGGGTTTGGACTATTTGATCAGTTCTTTGTGATGCACTATCCTTGGGGAAAGGTGCGCTACCCTTTGTTTGGCTATCTAGCCTAGGGTTTGATTCCAGAGTAATTCTCAGTCAAGGTTAAGGTGCTCGGAGGGTGGCTTCGGCCTATGGTTGGGTGATAAGGGTATCGTCAATGGTAAAATGAGCACACCATATTCTATATTCTAACATGCCCCCTTCAAGGTACTCGTTATTTTTGATATCCCTGTATTTGAAGGTCAGATTGATGTAGATTCCCTAGATAAATGGTTGAATCTCCTCGAAGGGTATTTTTCTGTCCATATTTTTTTCGATAGAGAAAATATCGTCTTTGCACTTCTTAAGGATGTCCCCAATGTCAAGGATTGGTGGGATACTTACTATGAAAAAAATTCCATGGAGGAATCTATAATGTTTGTAGTTGTACCTACTTAGGGTTCTTTTAGGGATGTCATGGATTCATGGGGTACTTACTATGAGAAAAAATCCATGGAGGAATACAACAGGAAAGGGACCAAATAGTGCCAGAGTTCACAAATGTATTCCATACCTTGTGCACCAAGCTGGGTATCAAAGACTCTAAATGACACCTGGTGCTCAAGTACTGTGACAGTCTGCATTGATACATCTAGAAATAAATGGATTTTATGGACATATAATCACTGGCCATGGCTTATCGATATGCCGTCAAAATTGAACAAAAATTTAAACAAAATAAGGGGGAGTTTGGATCTACAAATTTCTCACAACAAAAAAAGGTAAAAGGTATCCCCAATCCATAGAATAAAGGAAAACGAAAGGCTGGAACACCACAGGATAACCAATCCAAGTCACCAACAAAGAAGGGTAATGGGAAGATGAAGAAAGACACTGGAAAGTGGTGCAAATTCCATAAAATTCCTTGACATAACATCGATGAATGTCGCTCAAATAAGTCATTGGTGGATGAGTTGAAATCCTCAGAGTTAGATGTAGGTTATGACTCAAAATCAGATTTAAACAAGGTGAAGCAGATCATTGATGCATAACCTAGTTCCATAATCACTACCACCAAGGTCCAACCAAGTGAACTTGAAGAAATGAAGGAAGGTGAGCACCTTTTCCACTTGCAGATGTGGGTGAAGGGTGCTCCAATGCACTTCATTATTGATAGAGAAAGTCAAAATAACCTCATCTTAGCAAAGGTGTCCAAGAAGTTGGAACTGTCTACAATAATATATCTTCATCCTTACACCATCGGGTGGCTCTGCCAAGGAAGAGATATCCCCATCATACAAAAATGTCCCCTACCATATGACATCAAGCCCTTCAAGGATGAGGTATTATGTGATATTCCCCCCCTTGAAGTTTGTGATGTTCTTTTAGGCCAACCTTACTTATCCAGAGTATTTTTGGCACGAAATGAGAGCGGAGATATAATAAAGAAATGCACAGAGATATCAGATATATTCAATAATATAACATAAATGTATCAGATATGCAACCATAAACAAAGATATACAGTAATACACAATTTCTATTAATCAAAGAAATGTACAGAGAGTGTAAAAATACAGAGTGAAAGGCTCGCTAGAATGGTGGTAGCTTATCTCTGAGAAGAGATGTGACGGCTACTCGCATTCACAAGAAGATGGTTACAATGAGGCTTTGAAGGCCTTTTTACAATAAATAGGAATGTAAAAAACCATAGACATCAAAAAACCTAACCCTAGGAGATGAAGCGCCAAAAGTCATGTGGGCCCCGTTTGGGTAAGTTAGTACATCAACTTCTTGGGGTCGTAACTTTTGCATACGATCTTCGTTTTAGGCGTATGATAGATCATTGGAAAGGTATCGTCAAGGAGATTCATTTTGGGGGATCAAAAATGACTTTATATATCATTGAGAAGCTCGATCTCGAAAAACCTTCAATTGGGCCCTCAAAATGGCCCCAGAAGTTAAAAACTGCTAAAAATAGTAAATTGCCAGAAAACTTTTTTGAGCCAGTTGGAAAAGGTGGGTGGCCACTGATATCCACATGGATAAACCCTCCCTCCTTAGGAAGCAATGGTCTCCATTGTGTTGAGTGCCCGAGGGAGAGGGAAAAGCGTTTGGTGAATTTGAATCTTGGTGAGCTGCTTGCCTTGCTGGAGACGTCACACTGCTCAGTTTGTGGAAGTCTGTCATGAACTCGTTGAGGCTGAGGCTATTCAACAAGTCAGGCTACATGAGAGGATGGTGTGCAAAAGGAATATTTGTGCTTTACTGCAACCTTGTTGACCTGCTTCTGTTGGATAGAAGGTGCTTAGGGCGAGGCTGTAGTGGTTGTAGTGTCCTTCTTTTACCCTTTTGAACAGATTGTGAAGAAGCTGAATTTTGAAGTATGAGATACTACCTTGCGACAATTTTTAGGTGGAACAGTAGTTGGAACTAACTCTGGTATTCTGTAGAGATGACCCCTCAGAGAAACAATGACATTGTGGGGTCGAGACTCATAAACAACATGGCACTTCCACATATATGGTTGTCCCAAGAGAACATCAAAGACATCCAGTGGGGAAACATCACATAATACCTCATCCTTGAAGGGCTGGATGCCATATGACAATCGACATCGCTGGATGACACGAAGATCTTGTCCTTGGCAAAGCCACCCAATACTGTATGGCTGCAGGTGTGGTGTTGTTGACAATCCCAACTATTTGACGACCTTTGCTGAGATGAAGTTCTTCTGGCTTCCGCTATCAACAATAAAATGCAGTGGGGTCCCCTTCACCCACATTTTTGAATGAAAAAGGCGCTCCCCCTCTTCAGGATTTGTTGGTTCTTTTGGTTGAATTCTCGCGGTTGTGACAATAGCAGTGGGGTCTGCGTCAATGATCTTTCCTTTAACACTATTTTTAGAATCAGATTCTGAATCAGGGTTCGGCTCCTTGTCTTTGATCTCAGCCACCAATGACTATTTTGAGTGACAATCATCGGTGTTGTGCTAGGGGATTTTATGGAAATCACTCCATTTTTCGGTGTCCTTCTTTGTCTTCCTATGACCCTTCTTTTCCTATTGCTTGGACTGGTTTTCAAGAGACTGTTTGTTAGGGACGTCTTTTTCATACTTTGGTTGTTGGTGATTGGCAGAACCGAGCTCCTATTTATTCTGGTGCTTAAATTTTTTCTTTATTTTAACAGCCTATCAATAAGCAGCACCGAGTGATGAGATGTCTAGAAAATCCATTTCAGTTTGGATGTATCTGTGTAGAGCCCCACGGTATTTCAAAACCAAATGTCGTTTGGAGTCTTTGATACCTAGCTTGGTGCGCAAGGTATGGAAGGTATTGGTGAAATCCAGAGCTGCTTGGCCCCTCTCTTGCCGTAGTGTGGTCCATCTCATGTACTGGTCCTCATAGTTGCCAATAGGGTAATACTGTTCCTTTACCACATCTGCAAAAAAATCCTAAGTGGGCTCGGCCCCATATATTCCAAACTCCTCTGTGGAACTTTTCTCCCAGTAAGTTTCCCACCAATGTTTGAAACGGGGGAGAGATTTAAGGAGTGTGAAGGTGATCTTCTCTCTATCGAAAAAATTGTGAACAGAGAAATAACCTTCTAGTAGATTTAACCATTTTTCTAGGGCTTTTGCATCTATCTGTCCTTCAAATACAGGAATATCAAAATTGACCTGTACCTTAAAAGGCGAGGTGCCTCTAAATTGGCCACTTGATGAAGATTCTCTTGATTCTATCTGGAGGCGTTGAAGGATGTGGGAAAAATTCTCCATCATTTCGTCCCTCTGTTGCGTGAGAGCTTGCTTAAGCAACAGACTGATAGGATCATCTGCTCCATCATTTTTCTTTTCTTTTGCCATTGAGGGTTTCTTGGGTGTGCAAGAGGGATTGTATTCAAGAGAGACAAGATCGAGACCCAACTTGATATACTCGTACCTCATTGGGGACATGCACTGAAAAAAAAATGAACAAGAACAACCTGCTTTGATACCACTGATCCGAATTATTTTCGACATGAAATGAGAGCAGAGATATAATAAATAAATTCATAGAGATATCGCATATATTCAATAATATAACAGAAATGTATTAGATATGCAACCATAAACACATATATACAATAATACATGATTTCTATTAATCAAAGAAATGTACAAAGAGTCTAAAAATACAGAGTAAAAGACCCGCTAGAATGGTGGCAACTTATCTCTGAGAAGAGATGTGACGACTACTCGCATTCACAAGAAGATGGTTACAATGAGGCTCTGAAGACATTTTTACAATAAACAAGAATTTCAAAAATCCTAGACATCCAAAAACCTAACCCTAGGAGATGAAGCACCAAAAGTGATGTGGGCCCCGTTTGGGTAAGTTAGTACATCAACTTCCTGGGGTCGTAACTTTTGCATACGATCTTTGTTTTAGGTGTATGATAGCTAGTTGGAAAGGTATATCTGAGGAGATTCATTTTGGGGGATCAATAATTCCTTCGGCTATCATTTATAACCTCAATCTCAAAAAAACTTCATTTGGGCCCTCAAAATGGCCCCAGAAGTTAAAAATTGCTAAAAATAGTAAATTGCCAAAATTGCCAGAAAACTGTTTTGATCCAGTCGAAAAAGGTGGGTGGCCACTGATATCCACATGGATCACTTACCTTTGGAAACATCATGCTGTATATGAGTCTATACCTCGCAATGTTATTATTATTTTGGGCAGAAAATTGTACATGATACCAGAGGTAGCTCTGCCTACTTCCATTTCTTTGATCTCCACTAAAAAATGTAGGAAGGTCATCTTCTAGACCAAGAAATTTGTATTCTTTATGATTCACTCTCAAAGTGAATATAAGGTCACAGCCACATCCATGGCCTCCACACAGGGCCTCTCCATGAAGCATAAGAAAGTGGACAAGGTCGTGGAGGAATACAAATACATATTCTCCTCACCCACTGGGGTACCTCTACACTTTCAGGTCAATCATTCAATCAATCTGACCCCCAATGCACCTCTACCCAATGGGACAGTCTATCATCGATATCTTATGGAAAATGAGAAAATCAAGCACCATATCCAAGAGCTTCTCGAAAATGGGCACATGTGACCAAGCTCCTCACCCCACAGAAGCCCAATTATATTTGTGCAGAATAAAGATAGGACCTGGTGAATCGGCATTGATTACAGGGCCCTAAACAAAATCACAGTAAAAAATTGGTACCTAATTCCTTGAATTGATGACCTTCTTGACCAACTCAAGGGATCCAAGTACTTCAGTAAGATTGACTTAAATTCAAGATACCACTAGGTCCCAATAGAACAAATTGATGTATGGAAGATTGCTTTCAAGTCCAATGAGGGTCTTTTTGAATGGTTGGTCATGCCCTTTGGTTTGATGAACACCCCTTCCACTTTAATGAGGTTGATGGATGATATCTTGTGACCTTTCACCAATTCTTGTGTGGTGGTATATCAGGATGATATCCTCATCTTCAATAAGAGTTGGGCGGAACACTTGTAACATATTCAACAGGTCCTTCACACTTTGCGATAACACAAACTATATGTTAACTTGGAAAAATTCTCCTTCGAGATGAATAGGGTATGATACCTAGGCTATATTTTTTATGATCATGGTGTGAATGTGGATCCAACCAAGATCCAGGTCATTCATGACTGCCCAACCCCAACCACACTAAGCGAGCTTCAGAGTTTCTTGGGACTTGCAAATTTCTATCACAGGTTTGTGTTGGGATTCTCCCATATCACATGGGTCCTCAACCAAGTGACCAAGGGTGGTGGTAAAGAAAAGTTCGTGCGGGGAAAATTGCAATAGAAAGAATTCGATGATCTAAAACATCGCTTGTTATCATCCCCAATGCTCTCATTACCCAATCTGCAACAACCTTTTGAGATTGAGACAGATGCTTCTGATTATGTTGCGGGCATAGTTCTCACTCAGCATGGTCATCTAGTGGTCTATCATAGTGAGACACTATTAGGTGTAGTTTATAAGTACTCCACTTATGAAAAATAAATGTATTCCATTGTACAAGCCCACTACCAATAGAAGCATGTTGGCCCTTGACCAAGTTTTGGAGAACCTTGTTTGTGTTTGACCATTTTTTGGGACTTCGATAGGATGGTCGAAGACGAAGCACCGAGGCGAAACGAATATCGTGGGATGTCACCTCCTTTTGTGGTATTTTTGGGTTATTAGGGTTTATGTAATGGGTATGGGATGTCGGCCCATGGGTTTACCCATGTTTAGGCCTCTTTTATAATGTATAAATAAGTAGATAGGAATTAGAGTGAGAGGTTTGTCTAAGATTGGCTTTGTGCAAGAAGATGTGAAAGAGTGCTAAGTGTGAGACTTATGTGAAGGATTTTGTGCATACTGTATGTTAAGACTTGTAGAGCTAAGTGCAAGTGATTGTAAGAAGGCTCTGTGCCTTGATCTAAGTCGGGGAAGGAGGATCTGGCGAGGTGCGTGCAGATCTCCTGTCCTATGCAGAGTTGGCTTTGTGGCTGTATGCTTGTAAAGACTATTGAAAGAGACTAATAAAGAAGAGAAGAGTTGGTGGACGTAGCCCCACACGGGGGTGAACCACATATATTCCGTGTTATTATGCTTTGTGCTATATTGTTCATGTATTTTCTTAGTGCACTATTCTTGATGTATGATATATAGATCTATGAATGCTGAGTGCTTATTATGTGAATGAATGTTAGATCTGAGATTATGCTAAGTGCTTGGAAGTGTTAGATCTGTTTACTACTGTGTTTATCTACTATTAGGGTTAATCTGCGAAGTGAATGAGACTCATAAATTGATGCATGTTATTGGCTAAGTTCTCTGTTAAGTATTGTGATCACAGATTTGTTTCCCAGCTAGGTTGTAGACACCTGAGTCCTACAACCCCCCCTACCTCTACCTCGGGTGAGACTTCATCTGCTTCACAGGTGTTGACGAAAGGGCTGGTAGTTAGGATTTTGTTGGTGCACTATTGAAGCGTTGAACCCTGGGTCTGCCCTTGTTCCAACAAATGGTTCCATTATCGGGACCTAAAACTGTGATTTCCAGGAGCTGAGGAAAAGATAAAACTCTGTGCATTGATCTTCCGTTGTAGTGCGTAATATTATACTTGATTTGCGAAGCTCTGTGCTAAGAAAGGAACAAGATCTAAAGAAAAGAGGTAAGATATTTAAGCTTTGTGCTTTGGTAAAGGTAAGATAAGTGGAAATTTTTACTTCGAAAGTATGAATCTAAGTATGTTTGATATATTTTGTCCTAGCTTGAAAACTAGGGCACAACTAGAAGAAAGAATATTTGATATGAATAGATTTGATAAAGTTAGTGAAATACATGTTATTCCTATGCATAGAAAGAATTTTTGGACTAATAAGTGGATGCAGGGTCCTAGAAAGAATTTTTGCAGATTGTAGGTCCATCGCTATGATCCCAGTGTGCAGTACAAGAAAGGTTGGGGATCGTTTAAGAGAAAGAGAGGATTGAAACTATGTTATAATTACAGAAGACCAGGACATGTTGCTAAGGAATGCCTTGGTATAGCTCCTATTTGTCTTTGTTGTAAAGCTATTGATCATGAGGTTTTGGATTTCCCTAGAATGATTTCTAAATTTGAAAAGATGAACATGAGACAAGAAAACTATGAATAAGGTCAATAAACTAAGGATATGTTAGAGAACTAGAAAGAATAAAAGACTCTATTACTATAGATGAAAGAAACCATGAACGATCATAAAGATGACAACTTATCAAAGATCTTGAAATAAAAATAACAAATAGAGACGAGAATAGGAGACTTCAACATAGACTGTATTCTGGATGAAGAAACATAGGTGAATATTATGCCAAAGAGTACTTGGGAAATTTTGGGAAAGCCTGCTATGATTCCTTCATTAGGAGGGATAGGGTTGTTTAAAGGAAAGATGATAACCCTATGTGGAATACTTACTCATGTACCTATGATAGCCCATGGAGAATCGACTGAAGAATAATTTGAGGTCATTAAGTTTGTTGAGAATAACACTCCTTTTTCTCTTATGTTAGGAAAACCCTGGGTTGAGAAAGATCAAATCCAAAGGAAAGAAGAAGAGGAAGCCATAGAACAGAAAAAACAAGAATTAAGGGTCTTCATAATCAAGAAAATAGAGAAACTAGTACAAGAATAGGAGGACTAGTCAAAGAAGTAGAAGGATGCCAAGGTTGAAAGAACACAAGGAGACTTAAAGAACCTATCCATGCAGGAGAGAATAGAAGCTACACCAAAATTAGTAAGAGAAGAAGTATCACATTTGAACCCTATAAAAGAACATCAATAGTGCGAAGTTACTATGATAAGAAAAGATAAGAATAGTAATGGAAAGAGGAATCCAGAGACTCAGATCACAGGAAAGAAGGAAAGAAAGCTCAGTCAGAAGAAAGCAAAGTTAGAAAAATTGTAGGAGGTTCCAGAGAGGAAGGCTTGTAGAATTTGAACCTCGTCGGAATAGCAGAACAACGCAGAATGACACTTCGCCATGAAGAAACAATATGACCGTTGGAGGCATCTCGACCATTAGAATGACACTCTGGAACGGTTCGAAATGTATTTATTATTGGAAAGATTGCCATTGGACCTTTGGGATGATGCCACAATGGATGGAATCGTATTGATTGAGGAAATTCAACCCGTTGAAGGAATCCATTACGACGTTGTCTATTTAGTCCATCACATGTCTCACCAGGGACACTTTTGCAAACTGAGATATTCAAGCCCATAGAGAGTTGATTGCTATCGTACTGTGCATTTGAGACCTCGCCATCCACTTTGCTTACCTTGAGTGTTTGTTTGCCTACCTAATATTTCTGATCACGAGCGTGTATGTCAGGTGAACACAATGCAATAGAGAAGTCTGTGGAGGAGATCATGATAGACCTTATGACTGAGAAGGTCATGTCCATAGGAGAATAGTCCTCATCGACGAGAGGATTGCAAGAATTTCCACTGACTGGACATCGATTTGGGCCATTCCGAACCATGACCGAGAAGAGAAGCAAGCACCGCAACAACTTGGCGAATGCGAAGCTCATCCCATCAATTTTGATCAACTACATCCCGCCTCTGGCTGGCGCAGTTAGTCGTGACAATGTATCGAGATATTTTGAGTAAACACTCATCATGACGTACCTCCTGAAGGGGATATGTGTAGTAGGATCACGGATGGGATTGATCCCTGATCTTAAGATCAACGACTTTAACCTGGAAGATAAGAAAAATTATGCATTGCTCACACCACATATGTACTTGACCAAGATGACTAGAAGGAAGCCGAAGATAGTCCCCCATCCATGGACTAAGCAGATCGCGCAGTCCACCATTCTAAACTTCATGAAGATAATCCACTTCGGTAGACATCAGGAGGTTAACGCGTGCATTAAATGCCTCCTATTGTGCTTCCATGGAGGTTACCTGTGGTTAGATAGGCACGTGCCTATGGATCTGACGTTGATCCACATGATCACTAGACTAAGCATGCAGGGACTAGACCCTCAAAAATTCTACCCAGGGAAGGTTGCAGATCGTGCCTTGGCGCAATGAATCAAGGAAACCTATGACGATGTGGAGAAGGGGAAGCGGGGCTACAATGTAGCCTCCATCCAATATGGCACATTGCACCTAGCTTGCCAGTTGATCACTGGTAATATTGTCAGAAAGAATAGACCGACGTAGGTCACGGGGTTCGTCATCGACCTCAGAGAAAAGTGCATTGAAGGGATGCAGATGAACTGGGTGAGCTACCTCGTCATCCAGTTGGAACATGATTGTCGTGAAGTGTAGGACCAAGGCTATGAGTTTCACTTTAGTTGGTTGCCGATTCTCTTAACCTTTGTCACTTGGGAGATGCCGGAGGGAGCGACCTTCCCTGAAGTCGAGCCATTCGAACCACTGGCCGTGAGGTTCACCACCTTGTGGTATTCAAGTGATATGGCGAAGCAGTGGCAGTCAAACGATATATTCCACACATACTACCTACATCTCACACAGACCATTGAATCTTTCCCTCGAATGATGCTGAATACACTCCATCAGTTTAGGCCACTCACAAAGTTTCGCGCAGACCACCACTTCATATATATCACTGCACATGTGGATGAAAGAAAGTAGGAGCTGCAGTCATATTATAAATTGATTGAGGAAGATATGGAGGATATAACCAAGGAATGGCCTGCAGAATTCCTTGTACCAGTTGGAGATGCAAAGGTATCCAACCCTGACATCATCAGAATTCCTTTGGTCACGTGAGAAGAGTATGATGGACCAAGCAGCGCAAGGAAGAAGAAGAAAAAGTTAGAAGTGTAGGAGATAAACAACACATTAGAGGAAACTGTGCCATACTCACCTGGAGAAGGAGAAGGCAATGAAGTAATCCAAGAGAAGTAAGGTGAAGAAGACAAGAAGGAAAATGGCAAAGTAACACCACTAAAGGACCCCCTTATAGAGGCCTAGAAGTCGAAGAAAAGGACGGTTTCTCCAAAGAAACCCTTAGCGCGGAAGAAGTCCTGAGAAAACAAGTTGTAGTTGTAGACTGTACTCATGGTGGATGATATTGACCTCATCATCGCAACTGTATCAGAGACCTCGAAGGATATTTTTCAACGAAATGAAGAAAAGCAGGAGGCAATGTATGACAGGATCGAGGTAGAGATAAAAGGGGTACAACAAGCTCTCTATTTGAGTCGCGCAATGTCTACTATGTCGTTTTCATCAGGGGGTATAAAAGTGGGAGATGATCCTGCCCAACTACATAGATTAGCAGATGTGACAGAGGCTTGCCTTCGTCGAGCACATGAGAGAAAAGAGAAGGACACAGAAACCTTGAAGCAATCACAGGAGGAATCCCTAGAGAAACTTTGGGTTGTGAAACAAAAGAAATATGACCTTCGAGGAAAGTTTGAAGAGGACAGAGAGTAGATCCAGAGAGAGAAATATCAGTTGCTCATGGAGAAGATTGGAGTTAGAGAAGCAGTAACTAGAGAACTTCACTTTGTATCGGGCTTGGCCTAGATGGAAGCAGAGACAACCGAGAGCCAAGTGGGGAAGCTCGCCGAAGCCATTCAACAGCTTCAAGAAAGAGTAGTAGAGCTGGAACTGCAAGCAGTACCGAGCACTCCGTAGGAAGTGCGAGATCAGAGGGAAGAAACTGCCAGGAGCGCAGTCGAAAGAATCAAGGCATTAGATTTAGAATGCAAGAAACTCAGTGACCGAAGTGCATAGACCTATGAGAACCTTTCAGAAGACCCGGAACTAAAGATATTGGAGGAACAACTCCAAGAGGGAAAGAAACATGTGTCTACAGTACAAGCGCAATTGAAGTAGATTACGACCGTTGAAAAGATGAAAAGATCATAGGAGTAGCACGCAATTCAACAATAGGTCAATGCCATCTAGAGTAGAGTCATGGAAGTGACCCAGAGACTCCAGCCAGTGCAGGATGAATCCTGCACCCTTTTAGAAGAGATTGAGGGACAAGGATCACAACTAGAACAAGTGGTAACCATGGTGGTGTTGGAAGATTGGTTGTTGTCATTGATGTCAACCCTAGTCATGGGCTTTGGACCGCAAGATTGATGAAGGTATTTGGACATGAAGGAAAATGCACATGCAGATAAAACACCCATGGATGGATAGTATACATCATGTTGTTTTTGGTGGTATGTGGAACGTCATGTGGATCCTCATGGTTGAGGAGAAATGAATTTTTGAAGATGACAAAGTGAATTGAAGAAGGAAGTACATGTAGGCCCTGAAGATAATTAAAGAAAATAATTACAAAATAAGAAAGTGTCAAGTCGGACCTAATGATAAAAGGAAGTGACATAAATGGTATAAATAAACATCATTATACAGTCATTTGATACAAGTTGAATTTTAGAGGAAATAAGAAGAAAAGAAGGCCAGATTTCAAGGGAGGATGAAGTCTTTTGGTGATGTGTTCTAAGGTATGTTATTTTCAGGTGATCTTACCATTTTTGCTATAAATTTTTTTCTAGAATGATTTAGATCGTGAAATTGCTATGGTATTGATAAGACATATCAAGGTACCTTTGGTAAAAATTTCAGCTCTTGATTCGCTATAATTATGGAGATACACTCTGCAGAAGATAGGGTTTGTGACCAGTCCTAAAGCTAGTCAATAAACAGGTGTTCCGGGTAAAACAGTCATAACTTCTTCATAAAAAATCCAAATTAAGTGGGACCACTTCCATTGGAAATATTACAGAATTTAGTTTCTTTTGTGTGATTTTCAGAATCGTATGTTAAATATTGAGTGCAGGGCATGCTGTACAAGTTGGGTCTTCTGAATAGACAATAATTAAATAAAGCCTACCATTATTTCTATAACCTATTTTTGGGGAGGATTCAAGGAGTAAAAATTGGAGTATTTTTCAGAGAATACATTGAGTAATATTATCTACAGGATCAGAGTACTCCAAGAATTGAAGAATTGCAGAAATTGAAGAAGTCTCAGGAAGCATTATCAGGTTCTATGTGATGATTGGTTGATGGTGATGATTTAATGTAAAGT
>ML780741.1:217169-248301 GCA_009831015.1 Picea engelmannii
ATGGATTTGTCAACAGAAGTTATAATTCATTTTCCCCATTGATGGACAAAAATATTGCATGCTACAAATGTAATTATCTTGGTCACAAAGCACGAGATTGCAGATATATGAATGAAGATGTCCCTATGCCAACCATAGTATGGCAAAGGAAAGAGATTCCAAACAATGCATATTGTTGAATAGCATTGAACGCTGAAGAATGTAAAGAAGAAGATGAATGGTACATAAGCAGTGGATGTTCTTCACACATGATCGGGGATCAAGAAAAATTCATCATCTTGAAGAGAAAGGGTGGCAATGTTGCATTTGGAGATGACTCATCTGCCAAAATACTTGGAAAAGGTGTAGTAGAGCTTGGAAGAAAAAATGTAAAAGAAAAGAATGTTCTATTGGTTGAAGAATTGAATCATAATCTACTCAGTGTTAGTAAAATGTGTGATCAAGGATACACTCTTACGTTTGATTCCCGAAAATGTAAAACCAGAGAAAATAACTTAGGAAGATTGGTTGCAAATGAAACAAGAAGACCGAACAACATATACATCCTAGACATGAATAAGAGAGAGAAGACAAAAGCCACACAAAAGGATTCCAAGGAAGAAAAAGTCCCAAAGACCAAAAATAAGAATGAAGTATTATTGAGTGCCACATGTTTAGGGGGAGCAACCCCAAAGAAGAAGGTTACCTTTTTCCATTAAACTCAGGGGGAGAATCCATACCCTTTTCCATTGATGTCAAAGGGGGAGAGAAATTGGGATCATGATGATAAGTGGAGCATGAGTGTTGTCATCAATGACAAAGGGGGAGATTGTTGGAAGATTGGTTGTTTTCATTGATGTCAACCCTAGTCATGGGTTTTGGACCGCAAGATTGATGAAGGTATTTGAACATGAAGGAAAATGCACATGCATATAAAATACCCATGGATGGATCGTATAAATCATGTTGTTTCCACTGGTATGTGGCATGTCACGTGGATCCTCATGGTTGAGGAGAAATAAATTTTTGAAGACGACAAAGTGAATTGAAGAAGGAAGTGCATGTAGGCCCTGAAGATAATTAAAGAATATAATTACAAAATAAGAAAGTGTCAGGTCGGACCTAATATTAAAAGGAAGTGACATAAATGGTATAAATAAACATCATTATACATTAATTTGATAAAAGTTGAATTTCATAGGAAATAAGAAGAAAAGAAGGCCGGATTTCAAGGGAGGATGAAGTCTTTTGGTGATTTGTTCTAAGGTATGTTATTTTCATGTCATCTTACCATTTTTGCTATAAATTTTTTTCTATAACGATTCAGATGGTGAAATCGCTATGGTATTGAGAAGACATATCAAGGTACCTTTGGTAAAAATTTTAGCTCTTGATTCGCTATAATTATGGAGATACACTCTATGGAAGATAGGGTTTGTGACCCGTCCTAAAGCTAGTCAATAAACAGGTGTTTCGGGTAAAAAAGTCATAACTTCTTCATAAAGAATCCAAATGAAGTGGGACCACTTCCATTGGAAATATTACATACTTTCGTTTCTTGTGTGTGAGTTTTAGAATCAGATTTTAAATATTGAGAACGGGGCATGCTGTACAAGTTGGGTCTTCTGAATAGACCAGAATTGAATAAAGTCTACCATTCTTTCTATAACCTCTTTTTGGGGAGGATTCAAGGAGTGAAAATTGGAGGAGTTTCAGAGAATACATTGAGTAATATTATCTATAGGATCATAGTACTCCAAGAATTGAAGAATTGCAGAAATTGAAGAAGTCTCAGGAAGCATTATTAGGTTCTATGTGATGATTGGTTGATGTTGATGATTTAATGTAAAGTTTTATTATCTCTCATATATTCTTGGGTGGAAGGAAGGGGCAAGGATGGAGAGTTCAAATATATTTTGATATTGGAGGATTGTATCTTCCTCTTGGAGGTTTATCCCTCCCTTTACATTTGGCAGTTGTAGCTACCTTTGGAAGTCATTACTTCCCTTAAACAATAACTATTGAGTATTTCTCATATATTGTGCATGGTGTATTGTGGTGTATTGGTGTAACTCTTATAATATTGTTCATTTCTCATTGGATGTAGTTGAATGGTTTAAGTATAAGTTGAAAAAGGTTTTAAATTGTACTTGATACTGATTCACCCCCCTCTCAATATCAATAGGTGGAACAACTCTTGGAAGGTCGTGTCACCGAGAAAGTCATCCAGAAGTTCACTGAGCAGGAGGCTTTGGTGAAGCAGCAAGTTGAGGCATCTCGAGCCAAGCTCGATTCCTTCAAAGTGGTATTACCTAGATCAAAGTGACTCAAGATGATTCACAGGTGAGATTTGGGAGCCTGTTGGCCCTTGACCAAGTTTTGGAGAACCTTGGTTGTGTTTGACCATTTTTTGGGACTTCGACAGGCTGGTCGAAGACAGAGCGCCTAGGCGAAGTGAAGATCGTGGGATATCTCCCCATTTTGTGGGATTTTTGGGTTATTAGGGTTTATGTAATAGGTATGGGATGTCTGCCCATGGGTTTACCCATGTTTAGGACTCTTTTGTAATGTATAAATAAGTATATAGGACTTAGAGTGAGAGGTCTGTCTAAGATTGGCTTTGTGTAAGAAGATGTGAAAGAGTGCTAAGTGCGAGACTTATGTGAAGGATTTTGTGCATACTGTATGTTAATACACTCAGAGCTAAGTGCATGAGATTGTAATAAGGCTTTGTGCCTCGATCTAACTCAGGGAAGGAGGATCTGGCAAGGTGTGCGTAGATCTCCTGTCCTATACGGAGTTGGCTTTGTGGCTCTATGCTTGTAAAGATGCTTGAAGGAGACTAATAAATAAGAGAAGAGTTGGTGGATGTAGCCCCACACAGGGGTGAACCACGTATATCCTGTCTTATTATGCTTTGTGCTATACTATTCATGTATTTTATTAGTGCACTATTCTTGATGTATGATATATAGATCTATGAATTGTGAGTGATTATTATGTGAATGAATGTTAGATCTGAGATTATGCTAAGTGCTTGGAAGTGTTAGATCTGTTTACTACTGTGTTGATCTACTATTAGGATTAATCTGTGAAGTGAATGAGCCTCACAACTTGATGCATGTTATTGGCTAAGTGCTCTGTTAAGTATTGTGATCATAGATCTGTGTCCCAGCTAGGTTGTAGACACCTGAGTCTTGCAACCCCCCCTTCCTCTACCTTGAGTGAGACTTCATCTTCTTTGCCGGTGTTTCCCAAAGGGCCAGTAGTTAGGGTTTTGTTGGTGTGCTGTTGAAGTGTTGAACCCTGGGTCTGCCCCTGTGCCAACAAATGGTTCCATTGCCGGGACCTAAAACTATGATTGCTGGGAATTGTGGAAAAGAGAAATCTCTGTGCGTAGATCTGCCGCTGTAGTGCGTAGTATTATACTTGATTTGCGAATCTCTGTTCTAAGAAAGGAACCAGATTTAAAGAAAAGATGTAAGATATTTAAGCTTTGTGCTCTGGTAAAGGTAAGATAAGTGGAAATTTTTACTTCGAAAGTATGAATCTAAGTATGTTTGATAGATTTTGTCCTAGCCTGAAAACTATGGCACAGCTAGAAGAAATAAGATTTGATATGAATAGATTTGATAAAGTTAGTGAAATATATGTTATTCCTATGCATAGAAATAATTTTTTGACTAATAAGTGGATGCAGGGTCCTAGAAAGAATTTTTGCAGATTGCAGGTCCATCACTGTGATCCTAGTGTGCAGTACAAGAAAGGTTGGGATCGTTTAAGAGAAAGAGAGGATTTACAATATGTTATAATTGCATAAGACCAGGACATCTTGCTAAGGAATTCCCTGGTATAGATCCTATTTGTCTTTGTTGTAAAGCTATTGATCATGAGGTTTTGGATTGCCCTAGAATGATTTCTAAAGTTGGAAAGATGAACATGAGACAAGAAAACTATGAAGAAGATCAAGAAACTAAGGAAATGTTAGAGAACCAGAAAGAATCAGAGACTCTATTACTATAGATGAAAGAAACCACGAACGATCATAAAGATGACAACTTATCATAGATCTTGAAAGAAAAACAACAAATAGAGACAAGAATAGGAGACTTCGACATAGACTGTATTCTGGATGAAGAAAGACAGGTGAATATTATGCCAGAGAGTACTTGGGAAATTTTGGGAAAGCCTGCTATGATTCCTTCATTAGGAGGGATAGGATTGTTTAAAGGAAATATGATAACCCTATGTGGAAGACTTACTCATGTACCTATGATATCCCATGGAGCATCGACTAAAGAAGAATTTGAGGTCATTAAGTTTGTTGAGAATAACACTCCTTCTTCTCTTATGTTAGGAAAACCCTGGGTTGAGAAAGATCAGATCTGAAGGAAAGAAGAAGAGGAAGCCATAAAACAGAAAAAGAAAGAATTAAGGGTCTTCATAGCCAAGAAAATATAGCAACTAGTACAAGAATAGGAGGACTAGTCGAAGCAACAAAAGGATGCCGAGGTTGAAATAAAACAAAGAGACTTAAAGAACCTATCCATACAGGAGAGAAGAGCACCTACACCAGAATTAGTAAGAGAAGAAGTATCGCATTTGAACCCTATGAAAGAAAATCAACAGTGCGAAGTTACTATCATAAGAAAAGATAAGAATAGAAATGGAAAGAGGAATCCAGAGACTCACATCACAAGAAAGAAGGCAAGAAAGCTCAGTAAGAAGAAAGCAAAGTTAGAAAAATTGCAGGAGGTTCCAGAGAGGACTTCGCAGAAGGAAGGCTTACAGAATTTGAAACTCATTGGAATAGAAGAACAATGTAGAGTGGAACTTCGCCACAACGAAGCAATATGACCGTTGGAGGCATCTCGACCATTAGAACGACGCTCCAGAACGGTCTGAAACGTAGTTATTTCTGGAAATATCGCCATTGGACTATTGGGACCGTGCCACAATGGATGGAATCCTATTGATTGAGGAAATTTGACCCATTGAAGGAATCCATTACGACGTTTTCTATTTAGTTTGTCGCATGTCTCACCAGGGACACTTTTGCAAATTGAGATATTCGAGCCAGTAAAGAGTTGACTACTATCGCACTGTGAATTTGAGACCTCACCATCTGCTTTTCTTACCTTGAGTGTTTTTCTCCCTACCTGAGATATCTGATCATGAGTGTGTATGTCAGGTGAACACAACGCAATAGAGAAGTCTGTGGAGGATATCATGATAGACCTTATGACAAAGAACGTCATGTCTGCAGGAGAACATGCCTCATCGATGAGAGGATTGCAAACATCCCCATCAACTGGACATCGATCTAGGCCATCCTGAACCACGATCGAGAAGAGAAGCAAGCACCGCAATGATCTGGGAAATGCAAAGCTCATCCTGTCAGTCTTGATCAACTACATCCCACGTCTGGATGACGCAGTTAGTCGTGACAATGTCCTGAGAGATTTTAAGTACACACTCATCGTGACGTACCTCCCAAAGGGGATACACATAGTAGGATCACAAATGGGATTGATCCTTGATCTTAAGATCAACGACTTTAACCTGGGAGACAAGAAAAATTATGCGTTTCTCACACCGCATAGGTACTTGACCAAGATGACTGAGAGGAAGCCGAAGATAGTCCCCCAGTCATGGACTAAGAAGATCGCGCGGTCCACCATTCTAAACTTCATGAAGACACCCCACTTTGGTAGACATCAAGAGGTTAATGCGTGAGTTAAACACCTCCTTTCGTTCTTTCACAGAGGTTACTTGTGGTTAGATAGGTGCATGACTGTGGATCTGGCGTTGATCCACATGATCACTGGACTAATCATGTAGGGACCAGACCCTCATAAGTTCTACCCAGGGAAGGTTGCAGATCATGCCCTAGCACAATGAATCAAGGAAACCTACGATGATGTGGAGAAGGGGAAGCAGGGCTACAATATAGCCTCCATCCAATATGGTGCAGTGCGCCTAGCTTTCCATTTGATCATTGGTAAGCTTGTCAGAAAGAACAAACAGACATAGGTCATGGGGTTCGTCATTGACCTCATATGAAAGTGTGTTGAAGGGATGCATATGAACTGGGTGAGCTACCTCATCAACCAGTTGGAGTAGGATTTCCGCAAAGTGTAGAACCAAGGCTACGAGTTTCACTTTAGCTGGTTGTTGATTCTCATTTCCTTTGTCACTTGGGAGATCACGAAGGGAGTGACCTTCCCTAAAGTCGAGCCATCCAAACCACTGGCCATGAGGTTCACCACCTTGTGGTATTCAAGTGATATGGTGAAGCAGTGGCAGCTAAAGTAGCTTATGACCGTTGAAAATATGAAAAGATCACAGGAGAAGTGCGTAGTTCAGCAATAGATCAATGCCATCCATAATAGATTCATGGAAATGACCTAGAGACTCCACCTAGTGTAGGATGAAGCCTGCACCCTTTTCGAATATATTGAGGGATAAGGATCACAGCTAGAAAAAGTGGTCACCACGGTGGAACAATGCTTGGAAGGTTCTGTCACCAAGAAATTCATCCAGAAGTTTGCTGAGCAGGAGGCTCTGGTGAAGCAGCAAGTCGAGGAAGCTTGAGCCAAGCTCAAGGCCTTTGAAGTGGTATTACCTAGATCAGAGTGACTCGGGATGATTCACAGGTGAGTGTTGGGGGCCTGCTGGCCCTCGACCAAGATTTGGAGAACCTTGGTTGTGTTCGACCATTTTTTGGGACTTTGATATGCTGGTCGAAGATGAAGCGCCTAGGAAAAGTGGATATCATGGTATCTCTCCCCCTTTTGTGGGATTTTTAGGGTATTAGGGTTTATGTAATGGGTATGGGATGTTGGCCCATGGGTTTACCCATGTTTAGGCCTATTTTGTAATGTATAAATAAGTAGATAGGACTTAGAGAGAGAGGTCTGTCTAAGATTGGCTTTGTGCAAGAAGATGTGAAAGAGTGCTAAGTGTGAGACTTATGTGAGGGATTTTGTGCATACTATATGTTAAGACATGCAGAGCTAAGTGCAAGTGATTGTAAGAAGGCTCTATGCCTTGATCTAAGTCGGGGAAGGAGGATCTGGTGAGGTGTGCACAGATCTTCTGTCGTACGTGGAGTTGGATTTGTGGCTCTTTGCCTGTAAAGACAATTGAAGGAGACTAATAAAGAAGAGAAGAGTTGGTGGACGTAGCCCCACACGGGGGTGAACGATGTATATCCCGTGTTATTATGCTTTGTGCTATACTGTTCGTGCATTTGATTAGTGCACTATTCTTGATGTATGATATATAGATTTATGAATGTTGAGTGCTTATTATGTGAATGAATGTTAGATATGAGATTATGCTAAGTTCTTGGAAGTGTTAGATATGTTTACTACTGTGCTGATCTACTATTAGGGTTAATATGCGAAGTGAATGAGACTCATAACTTGATGCATGTTATTGGCTAAGTGCTCTGTTAAGTATTGTGATCACAGATCTGTGTCCCAACTCGGTTGTAGACACCTGAGTCCTGCAACCCCCCCTACCTCTACCTAGGGTGAGAGTTCATATGCTTCACAGGTGTTGCTGAAAGGGCCAGTAGTTAGGGTTTTTTTGGTGCGTTGTTGAAGCATTGAACCCTCGGTCTACCCCTGTGCCAACAAAGAATGACATTCTCGGGAAGGAGAGAATCATCCACACTAATCAAAAGCCTTTGCAGTTCATGGAGACACAAGGAAAATTGTAGAATAAATGCCATAACAATGGTCCAAATACTTGCAGCAATTTCATCTCAATATCAAATATAATACATGGAGCATAAATCGCATCAATGACTTCCTCAGTCGACCCCCAGTTGCAACATTAACCATGATGCTCCACTCCTGTGGACATGAGGCCTCAGGGTGGCCCCAACTCTACGAGAGTGATCCTAACTTCACAACCACTTACTAGATGTTGGGTGTAGACACGCCTGTAACTAGTTTTCATATTCAGGATGGCCTGTTATGCCATCTAGGACATTTATGTGTTCCTTCAAGCGAGTGAGTGAAACGTATTTGGGAAGCTCGCTACAGTCAGATGACAGGATACTTTGGTGTGGAAAATACAATGGCAGTGCTACAAAATTATTTCTGTTGGCCAAAACTTCGACATGAAGACGAGAAGTACATACGGTCTTACATTGCCTACGCTATTTCCAAACTAGCCATTAAAAAGAAAGGCATGTACACCCCTCTCCCTACTCCTGATAGGCCTTGGGAATCCATCTCGATGGACTACATTTCTGGCCTTCCTTCAACCAAGTAGGGAAATGACTGTGTTTTTGTGGTGGTTGATCGATTTTCTAAGATGACCATTATGACAGCCTACAAGAAGAGTGTCATAGCAGAGGCCACTGCCAAAATCTTCTTTGAACGGGCGTGGAAACATTTTGGGATACGGAAAACCATCAATATAGATCAATACAACAGGTTCCTAAGCACATTTTGGTCGAGCTTCTGGTCATGATTGGACACCAAGCTCACCAAATCGACTACCTTCCACCCCCAAACTGACGTCCAAAAAGAGGTTGTCAATAGGATGATCATCCATATATTGTGCATGTACAACTCTAAGAATACACACAAATGGGATGATAGTCTCCCCTATGTTCAAAATAGATATAACAGAGCTCTCTATAGCTCGAATGAACACAACCCCTTTTAGGTGGGGCTGGGATTTCAACCATTGGGTCCCATTGATGTCGCACTGCTCCTTGCAACCACATAGGAAGAATCTTCCCATGTTCAATCTGAGGTTGAAAAAGCCACCAATTTTGTTGAAAAGATTCCGGACATCCGCCAACATGTCCATGATATTTTGCAGAAATCCAATGCTAAGTACAAGATATTCCATGATCAACAATAGGTGCCACACAAGTTTAAGATGGGATACAAGGTTTGGTTGCATTTGTAGAAGGAGCTCCTTATAGGACCCCATCGAAATCTTTGTCCAGTTCATTATGGTCCTTACACTATCACCAAGGCTGTGGGTGAAAATGATTTTGAGTTAAGTATTCTCCCCTTCATTGGCTTGCACCTAGTGTTCAATGTGGACCTCCTTCAACCATACTGTTCACCATTATTAGACACATAGGAGATAGAAAAGTAGTTGAAATCGAAAGAGATCAACCATTATTGCATGGAATATGCAACCATTTATTAGATCACGGACACACTGGTTAAGGGAACTCGCTAATAGAGGATCCAACTTTATCGGGTTGTCAAGGCAGGGAAATGCCTACAGCAAGGCAAGTGGCTCACCCAAGGCCAATTTCAACAAAAGTTTCCCCATCTGATGTGGGTGTTAGCACCATGATTTTTGTAGCTAGATTTATAGGTTCATCCAAAATGTTTTTCAGAGTCATGCCTTGATCTTGGAAAAAATCAAGACTTTCCTAGATGAGTCATAGTTAGTGTGTCAAATTTTATGAGGTTAGTGTCCAAATAAAGAATGGTTTCAAGTTTTCAAGTAAGGGGTTTGGCCATAAGTTGGTAAAAAGAGTGTAAGGTTCATCATGTTTAAGTTGTAAAGGTATACTTTCCTATGTCTCGAGTCATGTCGAAAAAGTGGAAAATTATGTACCAAGGTCGAATCAAGTGTTTAGGATGAATGTCATGTCAAAAAATATTATGTTTCATCATTACCTAATCACGAGGTTAGAAAATAAAACCATCATGGCACTCCATATCTTTTGTACCATTGCAAACTTCAAAAGTATACCTGCTACACAAGTTTGTTGTGCAAATCTTTAACTTGCCTTAAAACATCTTGTCGCTATGGATTTTTCGTCCCTTTTCATAATTTTGTTCCTTATCCATTCAAGCATAAATATTGGTCACCTTTCATGTTTCTCCATCCCCTTCATGACTTGTGCTTCGTTCATCGATTTTCCAGTAAGCTCCGAAGCCCTTCTCTACGTAAATATTGTTTGCGCTAGTTGCTACGTAAATCTGCTACTATGTTTTTGTTGTGCATCATCCATTGCTTTAAATCATTGTTCAAGAGCTTTCCTTGGAAGCCATTGCAAATTTGCTTATGGAACAAGTTTGTTTTTCACACAGTCAACCTTCTTTATTTTGAGCTAAATTATTATTACCTACTCCTGCACCAAGTTTTTTCGTCATTGTTTGTCGCTGTGTCGAGTTTCTGTTGTTGTTTATTGCTGCGCCGAATTTTTCCGTTATTGTTTACTACTGTGCCGAGTTTTCCGCTGTGACTAATTTTTTTTCGTTGATTTGTTTGTTGCACAAAGTTTCATGTTGCTACCTTTTCCTATGCACCGTGCAAAATACACTATCCTCATTCACTAAGCAGAGGTTATTTCTCTTGTTTTTTGTTGGAGGCTACTTTTCCCTTTTTCACTGTGCAGAGGCTATTATAATCTATTGTTGTGCACCTAAAATTGACATATATCAACATCATGACAACTTCTCAAAGAAAAATAAAGAATGCAAGAAGCGGGAAAGTTGTGAGGTTTGAACCACAAGAGTTAAAGTTAGTAAACATAGACCCGACAATCAAAGTGTCCTTTGAACAAGCCGAATGCATAAGATTTTGTGAAAATGTTCAAGGGTATAATGCACAACTAACCAAGCAGTTCTCCCTTAACTTTACTAGTGTTAGTGAAACTATTGCAGGGATCACTTTTCAAGTGTCAGAGGAAACCATATCAACTGTGACTAAGATTCCTATGCAAGGAGAAAAATGGTTTAAAGGTATGCCATTAGATACTTCATGTTATATTGATTTTATAACCTAAATACAGAAATCGAAAGATTGGAGCCAACATTCCCAGTGACTATCTTTTGGAACCTTTTGAGAAACTTCTGAGGATAATCCGGAAGTACTTTACTTGTTAGGGCATATTTGACAAGGTACATCAATACCACATCATGCTTATGATGCATTTCATAGGGAGAAGTCCTTTAAACTTACCTTTCTTCCTATGTAGAATCCTAGGAAAGATGACAGACAATGTTCAAGCCAGAGCTGACCAGCCAGAGAATAACCTATTCCATTTTTATCTGATTAATATGTTTGTGATTGAGGATCTTGGAAAGTTAAGCAGGGATTGGAATTATTTCATGATTTCATAAAACATTCCCCTAGACCCTAAAGGAGATACTCCCTTATCTGCTGAGAAATCAACATTTCATATTTCAAGGGTAAAAGGAGGAGGTGTTTTTGAAAGGGGAAAAGGAAAATAAATTGAGAATTCATCACTCAATTATCTATCATCCAAGAAAATAAGAAAACTAAGATTCACTGATGAAACTGAGTAGACACAAGCTCCCAGTAAACCGTGCACCAAGTCCTCTGCCAAGAGGTTTCCCATACCCACAATTCAGATAGAATTTGTTGAATGTAAAGTCTAGGATATTGATGAAAAGCAAGTGGAACCATGTGAGGAAGATGTAGATATTAAGGAGGTGAAACAACAACTAAAGAAATATCAACATGTTATAACCCAATTCTATCAGGAGAATAGAGAATTGAGGAGGAAGCTAATAAAAAGAATTCCCGAAGCTCAAGCATCATAGAATAAATCAAGTCAGAGATCTTCTACCTCACCACATGAGGAGAAAAGAATATAAAATGGCTGAAAAAAAAACTAAGAGAAGCTCAAGATGAGATCATTAAACTCAAGGAGGAAAAATGAATATCAAAGGAAGGGATGATGGAACATTTCAGGAAATACAGACCAACTATTGGTGATTCATGTGCAACTCTCTTTGATGCTCAATCGAAATTGAAAAGGAATGCGTCTTTGTTGAGATAGGTAAGGATTTTAAAGAGACAAAATTTGCTATTAAGATCTGCCGCGCGAAATCGTTGCGTAGATTTTGCAGCCAACATTTGCACAACAGAAACTAGAATTTACTATGCAAAGGTGATAATGTTGTCCAGTGATACACATGATGATTCATCATAACCATATGGTTGAAATTTGATTAAGAATTTATGATTGTAAATAACATTTAGGATAGGTTATGATTAAAAAACCGACTTTCCTATTTTTGGTAAATTTTGTAGAGGTTGTTGTTCTCTTTGAAAACAATTAGATTCATAACTCTAGGAGATAGTAGTTTGACTCCTAGAAACTAAGTTTAGATTTAGTTTTCTATATATATGGACTATTTTGATGTAAAAGGGGCACGCAGGTTGAAGTATAGACATTTTGATCCTCAATGTATTTTTCTGAATCTAAAGAAATACAAATGCAGAAGTCTTGCATTCCTCAAGAAAAATATTCTAATGGTGGTGATTTGAAGATTGTACTCTTATTTGTATGTATTCTTTGTGTACTTATTTTCACCTGCACTTTTATTCTCTTTAAATAGGTAAATTAAAAGTCTATAATTCATCTAATGGTGCTCTAGACTTAACTGATTTAAATTCTGTCTATCTTCTCAACTGAGGTCATAATTCATCCTCTGTGGTGCTCTGATCCTATTGTGTGTTTCTTTTCTTATTTCACCCTACATGATCAAACTAAACACCGAATTTCATCACCTTATTTACCCTTTGTTCCTCTGAGGAGTTCTATCTACCAAAGATTGTTTTCTTTGTTTTAAGGGGTTGACTAGATAGCCCTAGAAATACTATCTTTTGTCAGCAAACCTTGAAAAATTATCTCAAAATTCTAAATTTATCCATCAATTTAAAACAACCTGTCCATCAGAGATCAAGTCTTAGAGAGATCCCTCTCTAGATTGGAAAGGCTAGTTTCCAGTATTAAAGTTGGTTTGTAGGTTACCTTTGTAGATTGTTTCTTCAACCCAACAATTTACTCAGCGTTAACAGTGGGCACTCAACACAATGGATACCATTTCTTCCTAAGGGGGGAGGATTGATATAGGTGGATATTGGTGGCCACCCACCTATTCCACTAGCTCAAAGAATAATTTTCCATCTTAGCAGTTGTTTTACACTTTTCTAGGTCCTAAACTTCTAAGGCCATTTTGAGGCCTTAAACAATTCTTTTTGGGCACGAAAATGCCCGAATGATAGTAGAAGGTATGTCTAGGCCAAATGGAATGTCTACTTCTCAGTTAGACCTTTCCAACGGGCTATGAAGTGCACCAAACAAAGATTGTATGAAAAAATTACGACCCCAAGAAGTTGGCATACCAACTAACCCCATCGGGGCCCATAAGCCTTTGACATTTCTTCTCCTAGGGTTAAGTTTTTGGATGTTTATGGTTTCCTCATTGCTTATCTATGATAAAAATTCCTTTCAACCTCATTGTAATGCGCTCTGGAAAATGCAAGTAGCTGTCACATATCTTCTCAAAGATAAGCTACCACCATTTGAGTGTGTTTGTTTCATTCTACATTTTTACAGTTCAACACATTTCATTTATTAATATAAGTCCATTTTCACTGTATCTATGTTTTTTTGTTATAACTCTGTATTTCATTTCGTTCCATTTATAAGTACAGATTAGTGTCATTGTACTTTTTCTGTGTAATTTTGATTTGTAGGAACCGTGCACTTGCATCAAGTGATATCATAGTAGGATTGTGTTCCTAGCTTTAAATATAGAAGTGTCCTTGATAGTGGTTGCACTTGACCTATGTGAAGTAGAGACTAGTAATTAGACTTTGTTGGTGTGTGTTTTTGTAGAAGACAAAACAAGAATTGGTAATTTATGAAATTTCCAATCATTATTTCCATGGGGAAAAAACATCCGTGGATGTATAAATGAGTGTTTGAATTAATTTGTGATTGAATATGCGTATAATAGGGAATAGTTGTAGAGAAAGAGAATAAGTTTGCATTGATTCCAATATGGGTTAAATAAACCCTAGTAATGGGAAATTTGATGATGATGATTGAGAGATAAAGTGATGGTTATTCTAGAGATCCTAGAGAAGACTCCTTTAAATAATTTTGTAGAAGTGAAGAGATTTAAGAAATTTGTAATTAAAACTATGAAAGAAAAACTAGATTCTTTGGTAGAAATTAAGAAAAATAAATAGCATGTGATTTGGGCTTATGAAGACCAAATATTATTAGGAATATCTCAAAAGATCGAAGAGATAGATCAAGAAGGATATTATTGGTATTGTCGATGAGGAAGCGAACCATGTCAAGGATGAGAGATCCATTTGAGGTAAATAAGAGACATCGAAACTGGTATATTCTATTGAAGATAGTTTGGTGATAAAATGCTCACTTGAGGAAAAATCATATTATGAATATGTGAAAGAAATACTAGGTGAATTAGTAGAACAAATATTGAAACCAAAATTTCCTTTGGGAACCATGATAAATTCAATGTGTTATTTGTTGTTTCTATAGGTTTAGATGAAAGTAATGGAAATAGTGACCTTCAAAGTCGAAGAACTATTTGTCAGGTAGAAGTAGAGGATGATGATGAAATACCTAAAATCATAGAACAAGTGAATGTTATAGAGGATAGAGGAGATTATAGAGAAGATAGCCTTGAAGGTTATGAGAACAATATTGATGACAAAGAACATGCTATTATCAAAAAAGATCCTAGAGTTGTGATTGACCACATAGTTGATGACGAACCTTATGAAATGGAAAAAGACGGCCATATAAAGCAAGGGAGTAATGGATGCATGACAAGTATGAATGATGTGCATAGCATTGATATTGTTGAAAGAATTGAAATGGAACCCATAACTAGGGTAAGTAGAGTTGTTGAGTTGTTTGATAAGATAAGCCAAGAGAATTGTAAATGTTTCCATGACAATAAATCAATATTCTATAGACTTGATGGAAGTAAATGAGAACTAAGCATATGTGAATGAAGACCAAGATGCAGAGAAACAAGAAAATCGAGGCATAGAAGAAGATGAAGAATTGTTTCATATAAAAATAAACAATGTTGATAAAAGGTGTATGCATGGTCTAGGTAATTCTAAAATTGGAATTCCTGTCAAATATTGTACAAATTTGAAATTGATTGATTGAAGGGCATGGCCAACTCTTTCCAATCAAATTGGATGCTAATGCATAATGTGTTGAAGAAGGATAAGAATGAGTTTTGTACAAGACCATTGGATCATGGGTGAATGTGAGATGGGGACATCAATTAGATATTTGAATGTTGTTGCAACATTGGATGATTGTTTGTGTATGAGAATTGAATTAAAGAGGAGATAATACATTGCATGAAATAAAGTACATAAGGAATGGGTTAGAAAGAGAAAGAGGTGAAAAGATTTGTGATGGTTGAACTTATGTGAGTGATGCATGGTTGCAAGATAATAAATAGTGATGAAATAATCATAATAGAGCTTTATGTGTCTATATTAAACAGGACATCATTATTGAAGATAATTCATCCAGAAAGAAAAATATTGCAGAAACCACAAAATGTGATGTAGGAAGATGGTGTGTAGGAAACTTGTGTTTTCCCTTAACCTATTTTTGGTTATGTTTGCAGATCCAATATTATAGGTGTGTATTGATACCTATGAAAAAGAAKAAATAGGTCAATGATGATCATRGATCTAGTGAATATAAAGAAGAAAAGAATGCCCATTTTCCCATGCTAAAATATGGAAAGCAAATAATACAATTTTTGGAGACTTGCTTGAGTACGATAGAAGATTGAATTCTGAAGGATGGAAGAGATGGTGTGAATACATGCATTAGTATGAGGAACATAATGAAGGATACCAAATAGTGAATATGACCTTTGACACAATGAATATTACAGAACCCTTGAATATTGTTGTGTTGCAAGTGAACAACATATGCAACAAGTATTGAAGTTTGACCATGCAAATTGAAGTTATGCTTGGCTTTGGTTGCAAGATGAAAATGATAATGAATTTGTTGACACAATTAGTATTGAAGATGCGTTAGGATAAGTTGTTGGTCAACCATGTTAGAGAAATTTCTTGTAATTTTTCCATAAAGGATGTATTTCTAGAAGAATTTGAGAGTGAGTTGAAAGTGCATAAGATAATGATTATATTGGGATTKTCCATCATCAAGAAAAGTTGTATAAGGGTTGTCTTGTATCAAGAGAATTTTCCTAAGTAACATCACAAGTTGAGAGGAAGGTACTAATAGGAAGAAGACTAGATGTTATGTCTGAAGGAAAAAATTGTATGTCCAACACAAACAAGGGATTGTGATTGGAAGATTAGGAGGTTGACATGAAATAATTTTCAAAGTATTAAGAAGTTTGAGGTGAATATGGATGCGTTGATGAAAAACAATAAAGAATAAATTAGGATAAATGAATACTCCATGTTTAGAACTTGAATTGTCTATACATTACAAAGTTACAAGCATAACACAAATTTAAATGAAGCATTGATATAGTGATGGTGAGGATTGAGAATATGTGGGCATTGAAGCCAGTTGTAAGGAGGAAAATGGGGTAGAAGTGAATTAGATATTATCTATAAGGAAGTCATGAAGAAATGCATTATTTTAATGCTCATGAAAAGTCATATTGTTGTATCATGTGAGTATGCAAAGCAACCATTAGTGATGATGTCAAATAACATTGTTCAATATGATACTGCCAAGAATGAAATGCACATGAAGATAGAGATGATAAGATGTCTATGAGGTTTTCCTATCCTCATAACAAGTTGATAAATATTTTCTTTATAAAGGAAATAGAAGAGCAGAGGAATGAGGAATGATGATTTGATGAAAGTTTCATCAAGAAGAAAGAGCTTAGGTAGGTTGGAGATTGTTTGTATAGGAAAATAAGTAGCAACGAGTTACATAGAAGATGGAAAGAGAAGATAAATAAATAATTGCATCCAGAGAGTTAGTTATAAGAGGAAGAATGAAGGAAAAACTGAAGTTGATATTGTAAAAAGAAGAAACATCGTTGTGATTATAGTGAAAAATTTGTGAGTTTGTCATTAAGATTTCTTAAAAGTTTTCTTACGATTCCCTTAAAAAAATGGATAAAATAAATGATTTTACATCATGAGTTGTTTTAAAACATATTTTTCGAATTAATTGTTTTTTTAATATTTGTGTTAATAATTCCTTTAGTAATTGAATTATTGGCTATTTTATGTATTTTTCAAATTTTTGATTTTTTTTAATCTTCCAAAGAATTGAATTTTATAAAAAAATTAGTACAAAAAATTTAAGGAATTTTTCATCATCCAAAAATTGCACTATTTATATAGTTTTTTTTTCTAAACATAAGGAATATTAAAAAATTAAAAAATAATCCTTACAAACACTATCCATTCAAATAAATTAAAAAATGATACTTAATATTATACATTTTATAATTTTGTCATATTTATTTATTAAAACTATTTTATATATTAAGTTTTTTTTTGTGTTTGGAAAAAAATAAATAAAAGAAAATCCACCATAATTAAAAATATGTAAGTATTTTAATCATGCCAAATAATTTGTGTACTAAAATATGAAAATTTGTAATTTATTTTATTTATCTCTCTCTCACACACACACATATCAATTCGGCCCAAATAATAACAATAACAATGATAATAATATTTATAAAAATAAAATCGGCTTAATAAAATGAAGTAACTATTACACGCACTATTACATGTGTGCGTGTGTAATTTGTTGGATTATTGAATTTAAAAAATAAAACAAAAAATTAATATAATATGATGATGGTGGTTTATGTCCACTGAGACCAAAATCGGTTTATTGGACCTTCAGAAAAACAAGAGATTACTTGGGTTTATTTAAAATGTTATTTCGATGCTTGAAAAGCATTAAGAGAAGCGTTCCAAGATCACTAAAGTTTTGATGTCCTAGAAGGTTAGGAAGGTTGGTATTGTGAAAAATATTTGGAAATTGAGATCTAATTTGGGTATACACATGACATTATAGGAGAAGGTGTTTTTCATCTTCAACCCTCTAGATGTCACAAAGGTGACAAATTCTCTCTTGCCATGGTGTTTTGGGGATTGTCCAATGTCTAGTTTAACTATGCATCTCATGAGAATTACTACTTATTTTAGCAATATTGATTCTCTTCTTTACATTTTTCAAAACATAGAAATACTTTTGATCTTCAAGGTTAGCGTTAACCACCTCCTTATAATATATTAATTTTATTTTATCCTCTAATTCTTTATCACACCATAGATTCTCCTTAAATTTAGCTTGTACAATATTTTTAATATCATCAATATTATGCACAATAACTTCTTTTATTTCGTAATGATTTAGCCAAGGCTTGGCATCATTATGCCATCCCTGCTTGATCCATTGGTGATTTTGTCTAGAGTCCGAAGGAATTTTTGGGAGTCTCTTGTTATCCATGTTTTTTATCTTGTTCTTGTACATTAAGTACCTAATCATAGTTTTTCTCTCAATGGGGGAAAGGCTTGCTTCGATGAGGAGGATAGGATAGGGTGTATTTCCCTTAATTTTGATATTATAAGTTATAAATTTCTTTTGGATCTGCTTCATATTTCTTCAGGATTCTCGAGAAGTATTGCATCCCCAAACTTCATGATGCAAACCCCCTCCCACTCCTGGAGTCTACACGACCTCTTGGTCTGAGGATAATTGATTTCAGGAGATGAAAACAACTCACAGGCCCTTGCTGAGCCTTCAAAGTAATTACCATAGGCCTAAAGTCTCTTCTTCGAGTGAAAACCCCTTTTTCGGGCATTCTTGTGCACTGATCGAACCTACCAAACGACTAGAGGCTATGACCATGGGATACAACACTTGCCTCCACAAGATTCGAGACTTTGGAGCTCCTGGGCTTTAGGAGTTCCCACAAACAACACTGCGTTCCTCCCAAACGCCGAAGTGGTGGAGTATTGAACCACTACAAAGATCGACGACTCACAATGTATACACAAATCTACGGCTGTGATGGAGTGGGGAGTTCAGGCTTTGGCAAGCTGGTCTGCTCCAACCTACAATGCTCCTAGAGAGCCGAACTCTGAATATGATCAGACGGTTCACATTCTACCATAGATCAATGACTCCTATGTACTTTTCACTTTCCGGCATTCAGAGGTTTTGGTGGTACCTTTTCTCTAGCCTTCTGGAGGGCTGGACCACCAAACAACCAAAAAATATACATCGAAGGCTCCCGAGCTCTGAGGGATGAAAGGTTCATATCTGGCTTCAAACTCTGGGAGTCTGAGCATTTTAACACTACAAATCCTCACTACCCCCAAACGCCAAAGTAACAAAGGCTCCCTCCACTTTCCACGTGTCTTCCTTTAGATCGACGACTATGATGAATCTCGGCCTTCGAGGCTTCGACAATCCTTTCTCCTGGTGACCTTTCTCTTCTTTCCTCCGGAGTACAGGTTCTCCGGACCTCTAGGTCGACTGCCATGTGTCTCCCTTCTGATTGACGATCCATATCAACTCTAGACTTCGAGACTCCAGAGAGATTGAACCTTGCTTCCCGCTATTCTCTCAGACCCGTAGTCTTTAGGATTCGATGATCTATTGACACGTGTCCTTTGGAAGAGACGATGGCGATTTGATCTGCCCTTGGGACTTTAGGGATCTGTTGATGGGTCCTAGATCCATTTACTCAACAATAGGAACCAAACCCACCACCGAGGCCCAATTAGACTCTGCAGCATTTAATAGTGCAATGGTTCTCTAGATCTTGCGACCTGGCCAATTAATCGATGGGCTTTTTGTTTTCTTGCAAATGCATCTCCTTCAGTTTGGACTTCCTCGTTTTCTATTTTCTCTTAGGTGGGATTGATGCAAGATTGTAAGCTGGTATAAACCAACTTTGCCACAAAACAAGATTAAGTTTAACTACTGGAGAAGAGGCTAAGCTTGGGATAACCCGTTACTCAAGCATGTAGATGACAATTTTATACCACATGCCTAGTACTAATACGTTAACCGTTTGAGAATCCAATTACTGTCTGAGAAACTAATTATCAGAAAGAAAACACATATGCGATAAGATAATGGAAAGAAAAATAATTCACCTACTCTAATCATCCATCACATAATAACACAACGATTCATCTTCATCATTAAAGAAAAGAACATTAAAACATTGCATCAGATAACTTAACAATATATTTAATAGCTCTTACTCATTACAACATCCATTCATGAGATGAGATAGGAAATAATTCTTCTCCATGTCCAATCACACATGCATTTGATAAAAATATAACTTGTCTCTGGTCCAGAAGGACTTCTCTATTAAAGGTAGCTCAGAAATAATTCTTAACAAAACCAAGAAAGAAGAGTTTCTTGCAACAACCATCAACCCTTGACTAATCGGTCGATGCTCTTATTTATAACATAAAATTAACTAAACATAATGGCTAAAGTGCAGTTAAATAAAACAAAAAACTCGCCACGTGGTGTTATCTCTTAACATTTTTCCAACAGTCATCTCAAGATATCACTTTGAAAGGGTGGCTTTTCTCATACTTCGACCAACTAGTGAACAAATCCTCCCAGGTGTGGGTGTATGGAAATCGGTGTTGTTCCATCGAGGCTGTGTAAATTTCTCTTATCTCTATTGCATACACATGATACTTAACTAAACTGGCACTCAACTGTTGCAAGATGGCCCGAGCTTTGATCGAGTGTCCCATAAACCGTCGCACATGACCCAACTCTCTTGTGTCAGTCACCTTTGCTATTTCTTCGGCCTAGGATGAATATTTCTCAGTGTGTGATTTGACCGTGTCACGCAATTCATCGACGTCATTGGGTGTGCCGAACATGAGGAGTCTGATATCTTTAATCACTTTGTTGATTTTCTGTCCCAGCTTCTCTTGGATTTCCTGGTGAGGTTACTGACCCATTTTTGCTCAATACTTGGAGGCATCTTTCCTGCCATCGAAATTAAAATCATTGAGAAATTGAGTATAAAACAACCCTTGTCAAAATATATGTATAAAGTGTAAGTGTGAAGAATCCAGACTAGTGCATACTGTAAAGCTTGCTAAACCTGGTCGTTTGATACTTACGTGATCTCTGCAATCCTTCAAATTTCTTGCACCACTTCTGTTAGTGCCGTCATATTTTCTCTAGTTAGAGTGGGTTACATCCGTATGCCACAACATGAAATATCAAGTACGAAAAAATATAAGAGTTGAAGTTATGCCAGTGGCCAGTTCGCCCTTGGAGTCGGGAAAGTAGGTCAGAGCCAAACATGTGCTGAAAGTACAAGTATAATCCAAAAGAATAAGATTCTGTCATAAGGGCAGTCATTAGGTGCCTCAGGTCGAGGCAAGTTGTGCAAACAAAAGTCTCATCATCAAGTGCATCAACCATCATCGGCTCATCATGAAGGCTGGGGAATTGAAAAATCGAGGTGATCATACCACACACCCTCTGCAACTCCTATCATCTACACCTCACACGCCTCGAAACATACTTGTCGTGCAGATGTGCCACACTTTTTTTTAGTTTGCTTCAAAACATCTTGTCGCTAGGAATCTAGTGTTCCCTGGCACGTTTCCACTCACTGCTCGCTCTGTTATAAATTATGGATGTCTTGTATGTGTTATACTCACTAGCCGAGCTTGTGCATTAATGGTAATTCTTCTCGCGAGCTTAGTCTGATCAAAATTTCTGATTGGGGCCCTTGTCAAGTTCCTCACGCATAAGACAGATATGCTATTTCACCATCATAACTCGTCAAAATGCAAGACAAGGCATACAAAGTAGCCAAAGTTCCAGGTTTGAGTCCCAAAATGCCTAGAGTTCGTTTTTAATCACTGTGGGCATTCCCGAGGCTTCAAAGGGAGATTCCTACCTTTGCGTGGAAATGATGGTATCGCCCGGTGCGGAGGCTGAAGTGGAATAAGTTGTGCCATAAGGACTAAGGTTGGAATACAACAAATACCCTGGAGAAGGGGGAGGCCAAGGAAAAACAAGGAGGCAGGGGAAAACCAAATACTGTTCGAGTCGTGTGCAAGGTTGACCGTCAAGAATTTTTTTATGTGTGCCATCTGGTTAGAACTTGACGAAGCCACAAGTCAGGGGAGCGGGAGCATAACGAGGAGGATAGATGCCTCGGGTTCTAACATTCGAGAGCCAACTCAGTAGCTGGAGGAGGCCCAACTCGCCATTGCTGAACTCTACTAGAAAAATAGAGAATTATCACGACAATTGGCAGCAAAGACCCTTGGGGTGTCAACATCGCAAGGTCATGAAGGGAAAGTAACATGGCTCAAGAGATAGCTTCGGGAAGCACAAGATACAATTGTGCAGTTGCGCGAAGAACAAAGGGTGTCAGAAGTACAAAAAATGAAAACATCTCAGGGAGCGCGAAGCATCTAGTGAGTAAGTCTGCGTGAAGAGGAGGCATGATTGACGAGTTCTATTTTTTTTTTGTATTCTCAGATGTGGCACAAAATCATGATAGTTTTCCTTTTTTTTTAAATTTTCATGTTCTTATTGTAAACTCGGCCGATTGTCCAAAAGGGGTAGAAGATGTCTCTTGTATGTAATCTAAGCTTGAAGGGAAACTAATATAAAGTCTTGAAACTTTTGACGAAAGGATTCTGGTTGTAGTGGTTGGATGCATCATTTCTTCTTTTTGTGTGTATGTCTATTGTGTTCTTCATCCAAATTTTCTTGTAAGTTAGCCTCGAATTTATACTTAGTGGTGCTCAGAGTTACTTTGTATTTTCATTGATATCCTTCTACGAAAAACCTCCGACGTCAATTGATTTCAACATACGGTGCTGACGTGGCACTACTGGCTCGGGATACGTGGCACCAAAGACCTAGAGCTTAGATCCCAGGTATTGGTCAAAATTGGGACTTTATTCAAGTTATGCATTCTAAACTAACCTTGGGAGTGTCGATGCCTGAAAGGTATCGGTGATCGGCATCCGGAGATAAATCTACGGCGTATTTTCTTGTGCGTTATCATCCTCAAAACTCCTGATGCCGAAAGCGTTTCAAAAGTCAGCGATCGGAGGAAAACCCATAACGTAGTCAGGATGTTCATCGCAATTTGATATTTTCTGATTTTGCTAAGCGTGTCAGGTATCGGCCATCAATGATATCATTTCTTTCTTTGTTCAATGCTTACTCTTTTAGTCTTTTACCACAGCCAAAGAGCTCAGTCATCAGTGATATCCTTTGCGTGATGCCTGTCGCGAGTGAAAACTTCCTTCTGCCAACACCGATTGATTTCGGTGCTCGACGACTTCAGTTTTTTTGAGTGATTTTCCTTCATCCTTTAAAACTTTTTGATTCCCAAATTGGACGCGTCAGGTGAAACGGTTTTAGCTGTTGATTCTTATTAAGAAGTTAAGTCTTTTAAGTCGTGGGTTTTCATGGATTTAGGGAAACACTTAAAGACTTAATGAGAGTAAAAAAGGAAAGAAAACACAACAATTTCCATAATGAAGATGAATCAGACAGTGCAAAAAGATCAAGTGGTACCCAAAAAGTAAAATTTGACATAGACTTTTTAGGCTGTGTTGAGTGCTCAACAAATGGCGACTAACTGGGCAAAAGCAGAATCTCTATTCCTCCTTCAAGCTCGGCTAATGAAAAAGTTGGTGGAGAACTTATCTGGTTTTAAATCATAACCTCTTTAACCCTTGCATTTGAAATTCTCCAGTTGATGCTTCCGAGTCTGCCTGTGGGTTTTTCCACCTTTATTCCTCCTTCGTTTTTTGTAACCGTGACTCATGCCCTTTTTGACAAAATTTAGGAAAGTATTCACTAGAATTAAGCCTTTAGTTACCTTTAATCACTTGCTATGGTGTTTCTCTGCTACCAGCAAGCATCCATAGCCTCGAAAAAGTCACCCCGACATCACAGACCTTTCTCCGCTTCCAGTGAGCGTCCATATCTCCAGCGGAGTTATCTGCATACCCTCTCTTGCTGTTCACTCATTTGATAAAGTAAATTTTATTTCGACAGAATGCCCTGAGTGAGTGGGAGAGGATGATGTCTGTTTATTTGCAAAATGAGATGGTTAAGGTGAATCCTTTGCTAGCTTTATCTTTGGGGTTCAGGTATTCCTTTTCATCTTACCATCTTTCTCTTAAGGTTTCACCAGACCACCAGGTAGACACTTCTACATTTCTCCAAAGGTGTTCATTTGTGCATGTTAGATAGAGGACTCCTCAGAGAAACCGTAGGTTCCCCGACGCTTTCTCATGTTGTATGTGAGCGATGAATTAGGAACAGAGTTCGCCATGTCGCATGATGTGAGGTCAAACATTGTCTTTCTAAACACAACCTTCAAAAGCGCAAAGAAATAAAACAACAAAAAAATATAAAAAATGTATTTCGCAATTGAACTTTCTAAAAACGAAATTATGGAAGCACGCACACAAACATTTTTTTTTTGTTAATAGAAATATTGTTTTAGGGCTTGACCATTTACTGGGAGGGCGTCAGGTTCCCCCCTCAGATTCTGTAACCAATAAGTGTCTGCCCCAATCTTCTCAGCCACTTGGAAAGGTCCAAGCCATAGGTTCTGAAACTTAGAGTGTTTGCCTTTAGGCTTGTTTGCTCTATCCCATTTTAGGACTAAGTCTCCTACTTCAAAATTATTTTCCTTGGCCTTATGATTGTCAAACCATATTTTCACTATCTGTTGGTGGGATATGCATTTTGATTTATCCTTTTCCCTTTCTTCCTCCAACATAAGAAGGGTGTCGATTCTCTGTTGTATGATTGATGAAGGCTGTCCCATGGCATCTTGGGCTAGTTGAAGAGATGGAAGATAAAGCTCGTTCAGGAGAATGGATTCCTGCCCATATACCAGAAAGTACAGGGAATTTCCTATAGCTTCCTTGGGTGTGACCCTATCGGCCCATAAAGAATTGCGGAGTAGATTATTCCAATTCCTTTGGTTGTATGCAGCCATTTTCTTCAATATCCTCACTAGGTTTTTATTAGTTCATTCTGCCACTCCGTTTCCCCATGATAATAATTCTTAGAGTACCTAATTATGATTCCTTTGTCTAGAGAAAACTCTGTCAATAGGGTGGAAGAGAAGTAAGCTGCATTATAAAAACCTAGTACAGAAGGGACACCAAACCTTGTGACTAGTTGTTGTTTTATGAATTGAATTACCACCTTCTCGTTTACATGAGCCAAAGGGATGGCCTCTGCCCATTTCGTGAAATAATTGGTGGTATTAAGTATATGCTTATGTTGTTTTGAAGAGCTTGGTGTAATTTCTCCTATGATATCTAACCCCCATTGCTCAAAAGGCCTAGAAATAGTCATTGGTTGGAGTGGAACCACTGCTCTCTTCTCTCTCCCAACGCTTATCTGACAAGTTTTATAGTTTCTAGAGTAAGTGTGAGCATCCTTGAACAAAGTGGGACAATAATAACCAGTTCTCAGTATCTTATGAGCGGTGGTGTTTCTAACAAATTGTCCCCCGGCAGGGCCATCATGGAGTTCCCTCAGAAATTTATCCACATCTTCACATTCAAGACATCTTAAAATCACCCCATCATAATTGACTTGGAAGAGTATCGAATTTATGAGGCGATATTGTACGGATTTTAACCTGAGATCTCTCCTATCCCTAGGATTGAGATTTTTTGGGCAAGTCCCATGGTGCAAGAGATAAGTCAAATTCTCATACCAAGACTTTGGTCATGAGGAAGTGTATGAAGCTTCACCACACCATAATTCCATTTCATTCTCCCATCCAACGTCTTCATTTACTTGGTCCTGGGCTTTAGCTGCAAGCTTGCATAACCCTTTCCCTTTAACTAGTTTGGCAGGTTTTATATCGAGATCAAATTCTTGAACTACTACCATTCAGTTCCGTCTTCTTTCTACCATCTCTTTTTGAGTGAACAAGGATCAGACTGCAGGATGAGGTACGATTACTTTGGTATGGTTCTTGAGTATGTAAGATCAGAAGTGATTTACTTCTTTATATACTGCATAGGCTTGTTTAAGGATAATTGAGTTCGTCTCCTTGGAGGTTAGTTCTCATGAAGGACACCGGGGCCTCATTGTTTTCATCATCCTTCTGAGTCAATACTACAGCTATCGATTGGTTAGAAGTGAAAGTATAGAGGAAGAAATCTTTGTTAAAATCGGGGCTTCGTAACACGAGGGCTTGAGATATAGCAGTTTTAATATTGTTGAAGGAATCCTTTCGTTCATCGTACCACTTAAATTCAACATATTTGTAGATCATTTTTTGTAGTAATCTGACAGTCTCGGCGAAATCAGGTGTGAATTTTCTTACAAAATTGATTTTCCCGAAGAAGGATTGCATTTTCTTTTTGTTGTGAGGTAATGGGATTTGAGTTATAGCTTTGACACGCTCATGGTCTATATGAATGCTGGCTTGGGATATAATATGACCTAATAGCTTTCCTTCCTCCACACCAAAGATAGTTTTCTTAGGGTTTAAAGATATACTGTATTTTCTACACCTTTCAAAAATTTGGGTTAGGTGTTGGATGTGCTCCTCTCCATTCTTTGAATACATAGTTACATCATGCAGATACACTACCGCACACTTGTTGATCAGTCCTCAAAACGCTACGTCCATTTCCCTTTGGAAGGTTGCCCTTACTTTGGTTAACCCGAAGGGCATTTGTTTGTAAGAGAAATTTCCCCACTTGGTTTGGAAGGTAGTTTTCAAATGGTCTTACTCTAATCACACCAAAACTTGGTTGTAACCCGAGAAACCATCCGGTAGAGAGAAAAACTCAGAGCCAGACACGGTCTACAAGATTTGCTCCATTGGTGGGACTAGGTAGTTGTCCTTTTCTGAAGCTCTGTGAGGTTTCTAAAATCTACACATAATCAGATTTCTTTAGAATTTTTCCTCACAAGAACCAAATTTGCAACCCATGCAGAATGCCTAACCTGGAAGATAATTTTGGCATTGAAAATTTTCTTCAACTCCTGACACATGAGAGGTTCCAGGGATGGGTGATACTTCGGGAGCTTTTGTTGGAAGGGTTTAACTTCAGGTTTTAATGATATAGTGTGTTGAATGATACGAGTGTCATAAGTTTTCAGATGTCGATAGGAACATGCAAAGACATATTGATATTGTCTGAACAGTTTGAGATAAGCCTTTCTTTGCTCTTTAGATATAGTCTTGCCGATATTTATATTCTTTGGGTTTTCTGGGGTTCTGATATTTATAGTTTCATGCATGGGACAAGAACTATTGGTCTTAGCGTTTTTGGGCCCCTTAAATTGTTCTTTCAGGTCAAAAATATTTTCTAAATTAGCTACCCCTTTCGGGATGACATGAGACTTTGACTTGTCAGTTGGTTGACATGTTCGAGGATCAGTTTTTGTTGATTTCTCCTGGAATACTTCATCATCAATAGCTAAGTCCCTGGAATTATCTTGGTTAGTCAGACATTTTATGATCTGTTCACCCCCTTCAAAGACCTTCCAATGAGAAATGTTGTTATGCACCAATGGTTTGTAGAGTAGCTCAACCATGAATCGGGAGGCTTCATAATCCTCTAGGGGTGACAACCTTGAAGTAGTTGTGTCTAGGGAATCAACAAGGATATTGTTTTCTCTGGGGATCACTGTAATATTGAAAGCTTAAAAATTCTCTATTAACCTATGCACTTCCTGTTGATAATTCTTTAGGTGCAGAGAATTGCAATGTATAGTATTCCTTACTTGCCTAATGATAATCTCAGAATCTCCAAAAACCTTCAATTCTTTGACGTTTAAGTTTATGGATTTCTTTAGTCCTTGTACTAGAGCTTCATATTCGAAAATGTTGTTCGTGCAGTCGAACTCAATTCTACAGGATAGGAAATGACATTTACCCTTTGGATCAATGAGGATGCATCCCTCCCCAGATCCTTCCTGTGATTTAGATCCATCAAAGTATATGGTCTAGATTTGTGAGCGAAAGTTATCTGTTTTCTCTTTCTTATTACCTTCTGACTCCCCTATCTTTTGTTCTGTAATTTTTAGCATAGGTCCTTGACAGAGGAGAGTTTCTTCTGTCAATATCGACGATTTATCTTTAAAAACCATTTCAGAGTTTCGAGTGAGAGGGACATCAGATGAGAGAGGGGGGAAGTTCCCAAAGTAGGAGTCATAGAAATAATTTCCTAGCATAGGGAAATCTGTCGATGAGGATTCGTTCAAAGTTTGTAGGTCAGTGACAATATGTTTTAGATACCTTTCCCTATCAATTTTGATCATATTCTTGTATCCCTTCAGCGGTAGCCAAAGGTGTGCCTAGTTTGTACTAAAGTATCTATTTAAATTTTAAGACCAATCTTGGATTAATAACAACCCATAATCTTATGGGATATCTACTACGATAATATCAATTACTTTCACAAACTTATGATGTGTCGCTATTCTGATCATTACATATTTGAGTTCTCCCATGAATTTGACTTGGGTTTTGTCTAGTTGTATTACATGTTTATCGCTTTTGAGAGGAACATCATTTAATTTCTTGCAAATAGACAAGGGCATAATGTTGGAAGATGCTCCTGAATTGACCAAACAATTGTAGAGGTTCCTGTTGAAAACTTCAAACGTTAAAAGGAATGGTGGGACAAAAGGTTTTCCCTTCTTATCTTCTGATCAAGTGTTCACAGTTGGTTTATTTACGAGATCCGTGGAAGTTAGATTTCTTTGTTGTTCATTGCTTGTTGTAGGGTTTTCTACAAATTTCAAAGCTTGTAGTAGGAAGTATTTTTGCTGAGGGATTCTCCATATGTCCATAACTGATATATTAGCCTTCAACCTCTTCAAATTTTCAACTACGTTGTAATCCATTTTGGGCGATTCTTGGGTATGGATACTTATAGGGTTCTTAAGGGGAGCGAAAGGTGCTTTCAGGTGATTGGGATTTGATCTTCCTCCCAGAGTTTGGGTAGTAGTAGTATATTTTGAGATAGGTGGACCTTTAATTCATGTTTGCACAACCGAGACTTCTATGGGTGGTTCTTGAACCTGAAATAGGTCATCAGAAGGAATAATTAGGTCAAGATCCCATATCAACATGGCTGTATCTTCTGGTGGATCAATCTCTTCCTGATCGAAAACATTCATAATTGAATCGCTTGGTTGTTCGGTTAGGGAAACCTTGTCTAGAAACCGATTGCCCATCAAATTCATAGCATGGACCCATTGAGGGCAGTTTCTTTCAGAGTGGTTTTCTTGATGATAAGTATAGAAAGAGTTATATGCTACATTTCCCATATCGATATTTAAGTTAGTTGGGGGAGGTTCAATTTCTTTGAACGGTGGGTTTCTTTTAAAGAAAGGCTTATAAGGCCTTGGGCCTTGGTGTCCTTCCCCTGCATTTCTCTCCATGTATATGATCTCATTTGATAATTTATTAACCATGCATTGTAGGTCTTCTATGTATCCATTCCCCTTTTCGGGAGCTTGTTTTGCTTGTTTCCCTGGCGGTCTAGTCAAAAGGAGTCCTCTCCTGGGAGGGGGTTGAACTTCTTTCTTAACCAAAGAGACCTGGTATTCTTTACACCCTTTCATCTGGAACTCTATCATTTTGGCTTCTTCAAAATTCTCATCTAAGGTTCGTTTGGCAACCCTCTTCACAAACATGGAAATAGAAGCTCGGAGAGCATTAGAATATACTTTGATTTGCAACTCCTGAGTCGGTTTAGCTTTGGGCTGAAATTTGTTTAAGATGGTTGTGAATCTTTGATTGAAATCTTTAACCTTTTCCTTTGAGCTCATGGTGGCGGTGAATAATTCAACCATCAAAGCTCCTATAGTGGTTTCTTCGACAAATTTATCTAAAAAATCCTTCTGAAACTTGGTCCAACTAGTTATGGATCCTACAGGTAAGTTAAAATACCATGTAGAGGATGAGTTCTCAAATGTGTACTGGAAAATCCTGCATACTACGTCTTCATGTTGAACATTCATAAGTCTGATCGCTAGTATGAATTTCTTGATATGATCTTCAAGTAATCATGAGGTTTCAAGGTAGAACTTAGGAAGTAACTTCTTTGGATGTCAAGGAAGATTATGGACTGGTCCTGGGATGGCCAAAGCATCTCTAGCCAACCAGGTTTGATTATTCTATGGTGGGTTTCCCCTTTCTTCATCATGGTCATTGTTACCTTCCATGCCTTCGAATCTTGAATTAAACTCTTCCTCTTTCAAAAAATCGTCTGGTTTAGAGATGTCGCCGACTGGCATTTCAGGGATCAGGTCAAGAGGGTGTTCGATTTTGATGAGAGAGAAATATATTAGGTCTTCTAATGTGTGCACAAAAACTTCGTCAGGAGCATTGACCACTGGTTTTCTTACTTGTTTTCTTCAAGGAAGTATCGGAGCAAAAGACAATGCACCGATTTGTCGGGCATAGGCTCTTGTGATTCTTCTGAATTGATTTAATTCCTCGTGAGGGAGAGCATAAGCTATGTCAGGGAAAAAACATTCTTCCTTAGGCTTGGGTAAGTTACTCATTTCAGGCGTACTCAATGTGTGTTCGCTGTCTTGGGAATGACTAGCCATGCATGTGGGCTATTTTGAATCTACAGGCTGTCTGAAATATTATATGAAATATGTATTCAACCATTCATTCTTTTAGGCCCTCCTTCTAGAGCCAATTCTATTGATGGCTCCTAGATCCCTTTACTCAACATTAGTAACCAAACCCACCACCGAGGCCCAATTAGACTCTGCAACGTTTAATAGTGGAATGGTTTTCGTGATTGGTCGGAATATCCACAGTTTGGTCAATAGAGTGTCGACGTTTCGGATCCAAATCAGGATCCATCTTCAGGACAATGAGCCTGGGTTTAGATAAAGAGGAGATTTGTCTTTAAATACTGGAATTGGCGTGAAAAACTAAGAGTCGGCTAGGTTGTTAAAAAATTCTTTTTAATTATTTATTATGTTTGATTTAATTAGGGTTTTGTTTATTAATTAGGGTTTAGTTTTTTGTTTTTATTATTTCATCAAAGTTAGTTAATTAGGGTTTTTGTTATTTGGTAAATTGTTAGTTAGGGTTTTGTTATTTGGTAAATGGTTAATTAGGGTTTTTTGTTAATTGGTAAAAATCATTTTTTATTATTTAATAAGGGTTTTGTTTAAATGTTTTGAAATTATTAGATTATTATTAATTAATGTTTGTTTTTAAATTAACTAGAGTCTAGGTGGTTAGTAGGTTTTATTATTAGGTAATTTAAGTGGTTTAATAATTAGGGTTTTGTTTTAATCGTTTTTGAACTTATTTTG